>WUAP02058337.1:5291-17988 GCA_015163945.2 Stichodactyla helianthus
CTCCAGTGTCTGCACACCCAGTGACACCAAATACTAGTCCTCAGGTATCTGGGCACCCAAATGTACCAGTCAGCCAACCTCCAGTGTCTGGACACCCAGTGACACCAAATACGAGTCTTCAGGTATCTGGGCACCCAAATGTACCAGTCAGCCAACCTCCAGTGTCTGCACACCCAGTGACACCAAATACTAGTCCTCAGGTATCTGGGCACCCAAATGTACCAGTCAGCCAATCTCCAGTGTCTGGACACCCAGTGACACCAACCCAGGTACCTGGACAGCTTCTGGCTTCAACCAGCCAAAGTCAGGTTCCTGTGTCAAGAAAGTCTCCATCATTTTCTGATAGACAGACAGTCAATCCTGGTCAGCATATTTCACCAACAGCTAATCAGGGGGGTGCACCTTCTATTTCTCAACCCAGAGGGGCACAAGGGACTGGAAATGAATCAGTTGCAGGACTACCCCCTGGCTGGGAAAAATGCTATGACAAGATAAACAATAGAGTGTTTTATAAAGATCATAATACACATACTACGCATTGGAATTTACCAAATGTTACTCCTCTAAAGCCACAAGTAGCAAACCTCCCTTCACTGCCTGTATCTAAACAACCACTACAGCAACAAGAAACAAAACCTCAGCCATATGTACCACAACAATCAACCATACCTATTCAACCAACACAGACACCCACACCAAAGCAGCAGCAATCACAGCAAGTGAATGCACCCAAACATCTACCACACCACCAAGCAAAACCACCACCACAACAACAACAACCTTTTCCCAGACAAAAACCACAAGCACAATCTCCAATGGAATCAGCTGGACAAACAGCTAAACTCAAATCTAGTTTGCGACGATCACTGTCTTCACCAAATCTTGCAAAACTAGAGGACACTGAACCACACGTAGACAGATCTTCAAAACCAATAGAACCTGTGGTTCACAAGCCTTCCTTCAACAGAAATGCTAAGCCACTGACAACTCTAAGAATTGAGTCATTGAACCCTGTACGTGGAGGAATTGGGCGTGGTCTTACTGGACTCCGTAACCTTGGCAACACATGTTATATGAACTCTGTATTGCAGTGCTTGTTCAGTGCTGCACCACTTGCAGCATATTTTATATCAGGGGCATTTAGAGAAGACTTGAACACTAAAAATCCCATGGGGACCAGAGGTGAGGAATAAATGTACCGGTAACAATTATTTTACACTAGGGGACGGGAGGAGAGGTATAGTTATCAGATAAGATTTGAAACATTAATCAGTACTAAAAAAAATCCCATGGGACCAATAGTTAGCCATGTTTGAGAAATATTTATGTAGAGCAGGGTGGGGAGAGCTTGTGGTTTAGGAGGAAGTTTTCTATCATAAAAATTAGAATATTGTCTTTCATTTTATTTGCTAGGGGAATTGGCAGAACAGTTTTCTTTCCTTGTCCGTGTAACAAACTCTGGCCATTACAAGTCTATCTCACCAGCAGACTTCAAAAAGACTGTTGGAAAAATCAAACCTGCCTTTTCTGGTTATGATCAACAAGATTCTCAGGAATTCCTGACCTTAATTATGGACAAACTACATGAAGATGTGAATAAGGTTTGTGCCTTTGTATTTATTGTTCTAAAAATGGAGTCTGAGTATCTACTAAACACCTTGCAAGTAGCAAAGGTTGTGTCCTAAAAAATTGAGCAAGGTGCATTCTGTTCTAGCTAGTTTGATGGCATCATAGAATGGATTTTGTATGAGTCAGAAATTTGTGGTACTGATTTTAGGCAAAGTGTTTTCAGACCTCTTAGTCACTGAACGTCATGGTCAGGGTATGGCCTGTCATATTACACATTCCCATATGTAAAACAAACAGTTCTAAAAGTTAGAGTGGTTTTTGTATGAGTGGAGAATGTACGGTACTTGACTTACAGGACATATACAGTACAGTATGCAGGAACACCGAAATGGCTTCCCATAAGAATGGTTATCGTATGAGTGGAGAACGTACGGTACTGACTTACAACACGTACATGGTACGGTATGAAGGAACACTGAAATGGCTTTCAATTGTTAGTGTGAATCTTCCAATAACAACACTTAGTTACGGTCAAGGTAAAGTACAGTACAGCTATGAATTTGTCGTATCGATTTCCAATCATACAAAATCCGCTTTGCTAACCTGACTTCTCTGTATGAAGATGTCTCGCCCTGCTCGGATGAAATCTGCTGCATCGAAACATGGTTCGAATTCAGTGGTTACAAACTTCCCTTGTCTTGCAAGCTCATGTCTTTCTGTTGTTTCTGTGTTAATTCAATCCCATAGCATACTGGTATTACTACAGTATGTCTATAAATTTGCCGAACATGAAAGGCATTATGAACAAGAGTGCTGTGGTTTTTTTTAGATTACAAAGAAGCCTTATTTCCCACCTCCTGAAGACAACCTTGATCCTAGAGTAGCAGCAGATATTGCATGGAACAACCACAAGAAGAGAAATGAGTCCATCATGCTTGAATTGTTTGATGTAAGAGTTTAACATTTCCTTTTTCCTCTCCATTGATGCACGAGTTTGTAGTCAAAATACTTCATTGCACAACTTGTTAAAATATGTATGTTATATACCAGCTTGAAGGTAAATAACATGATTATTCTCTTCAAATTCAAGCAAAAAATAGCTTTTCTTGTTAGCTGGAGTGAACTGTCCATAACCTAGGTCTGTATTATCGCATCCGGACCTGAGGATTAACCAATCAGCTTGCACAATTCACTAGGATTCTACACTGAGAAAAATAACAGGCCATATTACACAACTATACATTGAATTAACCTGTATTTATTTTTTCTTTATTCTAGGGTCTCTTCATGTCAACAGTACGTTGTTTGACATGCAGGAAAGAATCTGTAACATTTGAGACATTTTCTAACCTTACCCTCCCCCTGCCAGTCCACAGTAATCAGTGCACATTAAAGGTATATTGTGATTTTGTCTTTAATAACTTACCATATTTTCAGCATACAGAATTTTATTACAAGTCAAGGATTTGGCATTCTGCATATTTTTCAGAGACACTGAGTAATATTCTTGTTTTTGTTTTAATTGGCAGGACTGTTTAAAGTTATTTACTCATCCTGAAAAGATGTCTGGTGACGACAAATGGTTTTGTCCCAAATGTAAACAGCACAGGGAAGCCATAAAACAATTACAGATATGGCGGGTGCCACCAATACTCATCATTCACTTAAAAAGGTTATATAGGATTTCATTGTTGTCCTATTTTAGACCACATGACCATTCCATTGAGTATTGTATAAGCAATAGACCCATTCAGCTTGGCTCAATGTTGTCCCATTTTAGACCACATGACCATTCCCTTGAGTATTGTGTAAGCAATAGACCCATTCATTTTGGCTCAGTGTTGTCTCATTTCAGACATTTCTGATGTAAAACTGAGAACATCTTGTAATTTTCAGGTCATTATCAAACTTATCCCTCCAATATTTTTTCAACAGGTTTCAGTATGACGGTATGTGGAGGCAAAAGCTCCAGACAAGCGTTTCATTTCCCCTAACAGATCTCAACATGTCTGGATATGTCACAGGCCCAAAGAGCTCTATGTATAATTTATTCAGTGTGTCTAATCACTATGGTACCATGCATGGTGGTCACTATACTGCATTTTGTATAAATTCTTATGGTGGACAATGGTATAAGTTTGACGATCAGCTCGTAACTGAAATCTCAAGCCCCAACAGTGTTGTGGTAAGAGATATTGAATGTGTAATAGTTCCTTTTGGTAAACATTTTATGGTTACGTTACTGCTGGTGTTATTCTATTTTTGCAACTGTTGCCGTGGCTTTTGCTGTTGTAGTTGAATGTTCTGGGTATTGTTGTACTTGTCACTCATTCTAATGACGTTGTTGTGGATGTGCCATTGTTATTTTAGCGTCATTTCTTTTATTAATGTAACATTCTTTTCCTTTCTCTACAGACTTCAGCTGGATATCTGCTCTTTTATACTTCACTTCAATTTACAGCACCCAAAATGTTTTAATCTAGTGTGGTACTACACAATCTACCCTCCCCACCACTTGGAAATTCCAATACCCCTCCATGGGGGAGGTATGGATATTTTATAGTACTACACAATATACCCTCCTCAGACCCTCCCCAACCCTTGGAAATTCTAATCCCCCTCCATTGGGGAGGTATGGATATTTTCTGGTACAAAAGGGTGCAACACTTCATTGACTACCTTCATAAATTTCATTTTACCAGCCCATGCCCTTTATTTTATGACCAGTTCCTAAAATTAGCCAATCAGATTTTATTATTTAAACAAATGAAAAAGAAAATTGGAATCCTGTGGACCCTGGTCCTGTCTGGCAGTACTCTAGTACTGTATTGGTCATAATCATCATCATGAATCATAAGTAAACTATAAGTAAACAGCAACAGGTTTTATTATAACAGTAACAGGCTTTATTCCTTTATAATTCCAATATCTGTAAAATATCACATGTTATATAGCTATGGATTTTCCTGATATAACGAGCACTGTCCTTGGCTGAAAGATGATCACGTGGTATTAACTAAATCTAAATGTATTCTGAGCAGGAAATAACCACTTATTTCCCAGTCGGGATACAAGTAGCACGTGAAAAGGAAAGGTAAAATAAACCAGCACACAGCCCAGTGCAGGTGAACAGAGCGTGATTACTCCTGTGGTGTGATATCTTGCACAAATCAGAAACAAGAAAGCTGATGAAAACAGCTTCAGATTCCAGAGTCCAGAACATTTGTTTACCTTTCGCTAACCCACCAAATAAATTTTTTTTACTTTCTAAATGGCTTGGAATCGTTTCTCTGTCGCTATATAACAAAACACTTTAATGTCCGATCCCTCGGGAAGCAGTTAGTTTTGTTTTCCCTCGAGTCTTGATGTTTCCCTTGGCTTCGCCTAGGGAAACATCAAGCCTCTCAGGAAAACAAAACTAACTGTTTCCCTTGAGATCAGACATTAAGTGTATATTAAAATGAGAGGAAAATATAGAATTCCCTGGACAATAATTTCCAGAGAACACTTTACACCTTGCAACAATAGCTAACATGCCCCATTTAACTTATCAAAAATGTATTCTGTGTTATTTCAAACAGTGTAATAAATTTTTTAAAAGCACTCAAATGAGTGATGGTAATTTTTTTCCCACCTTTAGTATTAAGGTAACAGAAATATTCTTATTGTTTGACAATAGTAGGTGCAATCATTTTGTTGTGCCCATAATATTGACAGTTTGCCTCCACTTTGATATCCATAATTTCAGTTGAGATATCTTCTTTCCTAAAGCCTGATTCTATCAAATGACTCACTTGTGTCTCCTGGAACATAGTTTCAAGATCATCATACTTAGTCTTCATCAGCTCTCCCCATGATGTTAGATTGCAGTAAGTCAGCACCCCTCCTGGCTTAAGAAGTCGGAATGCATGATTCTTTATGAATTCAAACTGATGAGTGTGCCAGGTTTCCTCAGACAGGGGGTACGTGTCATAAAGAATGCCATCAAATGAGGCGTCTTCAAGTTTAGGAACAACATCTTGCCATAAACCTGCAAAAATAACGCCATAGGTATTTTATCGAAAATTAAATAATGATAAGATGTTATTAAGTTTCTCATTCTCTAGTAAAGTAAATCGTAAACGCTTTTTAACAATTAAAATACCCTTGTATTTGAAGTCAAATAAGCTTATATCCTAAACAAGCAGGGTGACCCCCTCTTTTTTTCTTAGCTGTTTGATAATTAACTCAAAACCTACAAAATGCCAAATTTTAAGCGATTTTTATCGACAGAATCTATTAAAGAGGAATCACCTTAAAAAGATAACGTGAATACCTACTGCATCCAACCTACCTTTCAACGCTGTAACTTTGTGCTCAGCATTTGCGGCAAAAATCTTCAGTCTCTCAAAAACTCCGTCATTACATTCTATGATAACATGCTCTTGAATAGGAAAAGATTGGATTTTAGTAGCAGCAATAGCCATTCCAAAGCCGATTTCCAGTACTTTCCCTCCTCGTGCTGCAGCTATGGATGCCAGCTTGTGCATGTATGGCGTCTCCCAGCGCTCCATTACGGGCTTCCCCATGATTGTTAGCTGTTCATCTGTGTCATCGTAATCTGCTGAGGCAGCTTTCCATTCAGATTTACAATTTTCTCCTTTGCTGAAAATTTTTGCACTTGCCATCTTGTTTGACTGATGAAGCTTGTTAAACAAAAGGTAGCCCAACCGTGAAAACTGAATAATAGCGCTGCGCGTCGGTTCTAAAAAAATAGCTCACGTGTCTCACGTACCTATACACGACTTAGACAACCGCAATCATACTGACAAGAACGCGGAGAAAATACATTCTATTATGAAAATCTTTCATACATTTTAACATGATAACATTTCTTTTTTAAAAGAGTGGTCATTACAAACCAAACGGCAGAAATCGGACTCAAGGAGACGAAAAATTTGGTTTCATTTAGTTTGTCTGTCTGAGTCGTGACGTCACTGACGCGCAACGCTATTTTAATGTCCTGAAGTCTGGAGTCGATAGGTCACAGAATTATGAAAAGCTCTGTAATGTCCTGAGGATAAAATGATAGACACGTGTTCCTTCCATGCACTTGCCTCTATTCAGAGGACATTTGCATTGGTAATTGATGTCCTGAGGATAAAATGATAGACACGTACTCCTTCCATGCACTTGCCTCTATTCAGAGGACATTTGCATTGGTAATTGTGTCCTGGGGATAAAATGATGAAAATAGAAAGGAACACAATATGACCAGAGATACGGCGAACTGCATCGTCGTTTCCCCCCTGATCTGAGGAACCGTTTACTCGTAGATTCAAATTTATGTTTGTAGCACATGTAAAATAGTTTATAATACACTTGAATGAGGCCAAAACAATAGAAAATCATAAGCGTGGAGAAGCTTGTATATCCCATACAGTATCGTCCTGATTTGCATAAGCTTTAAAGCTGATTCACATGTACGTTCAAAATTTTAGGCCCAGTTCAAACGTCGAATCTCACATGTGCGGATGCAAATTAGTCAAATCTTTTGTTTCTACTCATCATCTCATCTGCATTGAATTCGGCACATTGAAAAAACGTCGGGTTCAAAAGGTTACAGCGCGACGCGCCAAAGTATGACCACTTTTAATGTATTCGCATACTTTGGTGCACGGGATTTTGTACGTTAAACTGACAAATTTAGATGAGAAGCTGTCTGGTTTTACCAAATATGGCGAGTATGCGAATATATTAAAAGTGGTCATACTATTGCGCGTCGCGCTGTAAATCATCGAAGGTGAGACCGAGGAGGATTCTGTGTAAATAGTTCATGAGGCCCATAATATGCGTTGAGAATTGCTATAATTCTCGAATATCTCTTTCTTCGAGAATTCGAACCAATGTTTCGAGAGTTGCAAAAGTTAACAATATCCTATACATGGACTAGAAATAATAGAAAGTCATAGTGCTTAGAAAGGAGGTTATTCCGGGCGAAAGACCCTTGGAAATAAATTCGGTCTTTTGTCCGGGATAACCTCCTTTCTAAGCACTATAACTTTCCATGATTTCTAGTCCATGTATTTCATAGTGCCACATATTAATACCTTACGCATATAATATGGCCTTATAAAGTGCTTACCGACAACCCCTTTCGGTCTTACCTTCTAAAAGCAATGGATAATTAGGCGGTCTTCTTTGTTGTCATTAGGTTCGGCTCATGTGAAGTTCGACGTTTCACATGGGCCTTATCTATTCAACAGCTGGACTTTAAGGGACTGCTTATAATTTATGGGTCAGGAGGGAGGGAGGGCTATGTGGATTTCAAATTTTGAAAGAAAAGAAGGAAAATTCAGTGGAAAGGAAAAACAAGCAAAGCAATAGTCGTTTTCCGAGATGTGCGAGCGCTTTCATTTAATAACGCGGGGCAGTTGAAACGAGACAAATTTTGAACAGAAACGCATGGAAACTGCAAAATCGGAGACGAAAATATAAAGAAAATCTTTAAGACATGGCACTTTGCAAGCGTCATAGTGAGTTAGACTCTAGCTGAGCCGAACGCTTGAAATTAAATATCCCGTTGTGCAGACAACAAAAATCTATTTTTCAAATGTAAATAATTTTATCAAAAAGGTTTTAAAAACAAGTGCTAGTGAGAATTAACTTTTTTGACAGATATATCGTATGGAATCAGAAGTAAGATTGCAGTTCTCCTTTACGCCGTACGTCTGTAGTCCAGCAGTGAAATCCCCCACCAAGCGAGTTGGCATGGCGAATATTGATGGGTACAGTAGACATCCCAAGCTTCTCAAACATCTAAGAAAAAACACAAATTTAAGATATTGTAGAAATTTTTTGAGTAAAAGAGTTTTCTGTGTCGTATACCCTAGTTGCTGACCGAGAACCCAATCTCAAAAATCTCTTACTTATAACATAAATACCAGCTTGATGTTCCGTTATGGACCGCAAATTGACCAATGGAGAGCGCGTGAAATTACCTCGTCATATATTAATAAAGAATTATAAAACAACTGCGATATAACATGCTCTCTGATAGGTGTGATCGAGAGAGGGTACGAATACGAAGAGGGTCGTATATAAGAGTACGAACAACAAGAACTGACCAAAATACCGATACCTTTATAGTAGTGGTTTCATTCTTGTCACAGACAACTCTCTTGGGGTCAAGCATCAGAACATTCATGGACAGCCATTTTGAGGACATCCAGAGAGGGTGGTCTTCAGGAATAAGGGGGGTGGGTGGGTGCACTACCCTCCAACCAGCCTTATGGAACATGTCTATCTGATGACACGGTCTGTCAGGATTAGACAAGACAAGTCCAGGACCAATGATATTGAAGGTTGCATCAATATGCATAGGGTTAGGGTCCTTGAAGGAAATCTTGTGGACATTGTACTGGTTACCAAGGTGACGGGCTATCCATTCTATTCCCATGTAATTGGTTACCTAGAAAAAACAGAATATATCCTGGAATCTTAGGCAAAGTGTTCTCGGACCTCTTGGTCACGTGACGTCACGGTAGGTGTACGGCATGTCATATCGTGCACATCCCAATACGTAAACCAAATCTGTTCTCAATATAGTGGTTTTTGTACGAGTGGAGAACGTACGGTACTGACTTATAGCACGTACACGGTACGGTATGCAGTAACACTGAAATGGCTTACCATAAGAATGGTTTTCGTATGAATGGGAAACGTACGGTACTGACTTACAGCACCTACACGGTACGGTATGCAGTAGCACTGAAATGGCTTCCCATAAGAATGGTTATCATATGAGTGTGAAACGTACGGTACTGACTTACAGCACGTACACGGTACGGTATGAAGGAACACTGAAATGGCTTTCAGTTGTTAGTGTGAATCTTCCAATCACAAGGCTTAGTTACGGTTAAGGTAAAGTACAATACAGATACAGTACGGCTACGAATTTTTCGTATCGATATCCAATCATACGAAATCCGCTCTACTAACCTGACTTCTCTGTACGAAGATGTCTCGCCCTGCTCGGATGAAATCTGCTGCATCGAAACATGGTTCGAATTCAGTGGTTACAAACTTCCCTTGTCTTGCAAGCTCATGTCTTTCTTCAACGCTACGCATGGGATAGTCCTGATATATCAATTTATATTCATGATTAATAACATACCAAACTTAATATGAGAAGAATGCTACAGAGATTACATTTTAACAAGGCTCCCATGTCCCTTCAACAAACGAGTACGTTTAGCCCTCTTTCTTTAAAATATATGGAATAAACAAGCTTGATTGGCAGATCTAATGGCACCTATAAGCACTTCGGGGAGCATACACCCCTTGAAGCAATTCCCAAGGCAGTTCAATTTGAAGAAAAAGAACAATTAAATATTTTTGTATACGAACAGTCTTTGAATCTCTGGAAAGTACCGAAATTCTCAGTTTTTTCTTCCAAATTACACTGCGTTGGGAATTGCTTCAAGGGGTCTATCAAAGCTTACCAAGTCATACAGATCATCACTCATCTGTGGTTTTGGTGCTGTGGTCCATTTTGCGCCTTGTCTAAAATATTCCTTGATTAGTGGCCTGTAAGCTCGATACTCAAAGAAACGGCTGCGCCAAGCCATTGGACTCTCGATGATCTCGTTACCGACTACCAATAGGATGTCTCTAGGCATTGCTGAGTACAAACCACTGGACTCGAAATCGGGGGTTTTGTAAGTCTGGAATTGAATTCATCATCATCATGGCATTACGTATCATAACCATCATCATCATCACCACCATCACCACCACCACCATCATCATCATTGTCGTCATCATCATCATTTTACCTGAGAGAAATCTACAGGCTCTGGTCGTCTGACGGTCACTCCTTCGTGTCTCAACACATTACAGAACTCTTCGATTTCTTCAATCGCTTTTCTCATGTGCTCTCTTGGAAATGGCTGCCCTCCATATTTCTCAAAGAAAGGCCAGAATTTTTGATGTGTATTGGCTTTAACCTCCACTGAAAAATGTGGCACAGTTGCTCCTGCAAACATGAGGGATTTAGGATGAAGAATTTCTTTTGGGATAGACAAATAGATACATTATAGGATTGTATTATAGAATCTCGGCCTTGTTCGATAGACTCCCGAGTAATAATAAACTAAAATGAGAAAGAAATGATGAAATACCTTCAACTCTCCCAACGATAACTTCTTCGAGAGTATCCCATTCATTATGAGAGCAAACGGGGCATTCGTCTGGTAGTTCAACAAGATTTTCTTCTATCCGCTTCTTACCGGGTAACTCAGAATCAGCAAACAAATTGGGTTTTTGGGTGTGGAATTGACGCTCCCCAAACATCCAACGATACTGATTGAACAAAATTAGAAA
This sequence comes from Stichodactyla helianthus, assembly GCA_015163945.2. Lineage (NCBI taxonomy): Eukaryota > Metazoa > Cnidaria > Anthozoa > Actiniaria > Stichodactylidae > Stichodactyla > Stichodactyla helianthus. The sequence goes on from WUAP02058337.1 coordinate 16,224, forward strand.
ATAAAATTATAGAAAAGACGATTTTATGAATGACCAAGTAAGCTTATTTCTCAGTTGAAAATTTGACCATTGGAACACTTTCAAGTGATAGACTTTGTGTAGAATTTGACAAAAGTTTTCTTTATACTAAAGAACTCTTGTTTCTGAACGAAAACGTTGTTTAAATTTCTTGTAGTAAATTTTATCTATTAAGCATTTACGTTATCGTTTTGGAAATGTAAGCTTATTTACAAATCAATTTCAGTGGGTTTTGCATACTTTTTTCAGCTACTTTCGCTGTCCAGTTTGGACACTATCTTCTAGTTAAAGGCTTAAAATAACGCCCTGGGATCCCCTACGGTTGTCACATACATTACATTGTCCGGCTGCGTTTCTAGCGTGGTTGGTCCTTGTGGTGTAGTCGTTAACACATCGGACTAGTGAATCGAAGACGTTAGTGGGGTTCGATTCCCGCCTGGGGCTTAATGTTATTTTTCTCTTTATTCTCTCTATCTATAAACACACCGAACGCATTCACTTTACAGGCTTTTTCCTTTACGACTTCTGGACTTTTTATGGTTAAAGAGGTATCGAAAGAGAGATGTATAAAGACAATATATTATTAGTACTTACAGTTTGCATAACGACCGACACTCGTCCTCGACATCCTCCTTTAAAAATCCTTACATTCAGCATTTTACTGCAATTAGAAACTAAGAAACGACTAAAGGTGAATCATTCAGTCTTGATATAAGGCGGTTTGTTTTCAATGTGTCTGTCAGTTTTTGGATAGTTTTTCTGAAGACTGAGACAAAGAGAGACTTTTGGAGTCACTAATAGATAACTGTACTGAGCATGCGCAAACAGCCTGCGAATACAGCCACAGGCAGCCCATAGACTGCCTGTGCTTGGACGTTGACAAAAAATAAAAATAAAAATAAATAAATAATAAAAAATAAACAATAAAAAAAAAAAGTTCAGAATTTTTCTTGCAAATGAGTTGTCCTGTTATATAACTTACCGTTATGTTACTGCTTTGACGTTCTGAGCAATTTTTAGCCTCCCCTGTAAGAAAAATTACAAGGCTGAAATCAGCCATGACGAGTAGCCCTCATTCACACGGAATTTTTTCTCTTTTGAGGACATAGAACCCAAACATTCCTGTAGAACGATAAACTATCTTCTCTCCACTTCAGTTTCATGTGATTTGCTCCAGGCGTTAGCGAGATATTGAAAATAATACAACAAAGTTTTTGCCTCTTGCATTCGCGATGCATATAACCGTAATTACGCGCGCGTGCTCTCATTGGATGAATGAAAACAATGAAAACCGTTACTAGGCGTGCTCTCAAGACATTGTTTTAGCCTGGTTCACACTAGCGTCGTAATCGTAATCGTAAGCAACGTACGCAGACTCACACCTCAGTGATAAATACGCTACTGTGAACAAGGCTTTTCATTCAATGACATTAGACGTGCTCTCATTGGTTGAATAAAACTATAGCGAGGAGAAGATAATTTATCGTTCTACAGGAATGTTTGGGTTCTATGTCCTCAGAAGAACTTTTTCGTCGTCACGGCTGATTCCAGCCTTGTACTTTTTCTTACAGGGAAGGCTAAAATTGTTCAAAACGTCAAAGAACAGTAACATAACGGTAAGTTATATAGCAACACAACTTATTTGCAAGAAAATTCTGAACGTTTATATATACGCAGTGTCTAGATACCCGGCACCCGGGATCGATTTTCAAAATACTAGATACCCGGGAGTTTTTAGTTTTTATTA
>WUAP02058448.1:0-17983 GCA_015163945.2 Stichodactyla helianthus
GTCGTATTCATAGGAATCGCACCGGGCTATCTTCATCGTCCCATGACAGGTCGGTGCAATACCTGTACAGTCGTATTCATAGAAATCGCAGAGGGCTATTTTTATCGTCCAATCACAGGTCGGTGCAATTCCTGTATCTTTTCCGGAGCCCGCATTCTCTGTTGTCAGCGGTTTCCCACTGTAAACTCAAAATGGCGGACTTGTTCAGAATTCCGCATTGAAAAGTCTTCAAAAAAACAAATGTCTTTTTTATTCTTTGTAAATAATAATTGACAAAAATGAGGCTTCTTAAGCCTAATTGGGTCTCTCATGATGGTAAGTTTGTCTTTGTTGGTGCAGAAGGATTTGTTTTGAACACGTGACGAATTCGTAGAATTTAAACGAAGTTGACCTCAAAAGTCTGGTTCCTGCAAGGACCTTGGTTATTGTTTATAACAATCAAATATACGGAATTAGCGAATGTTTAGAGCATTATTTTCTTAATTTGCATGTTTTAATTTGCATAGCTAATACTCTAAGTATTAGTACTTAGAGTATTAGCTATAAGTATATGATATTATTTTAACACCGCGAATTTAACCAGAAATTGTAACACCTGGAATTGTACACGTATACTGGAAGATAATTGAAGAAACTATACGCACGCGAGTATGAGTGTGCAATATTAATATTAATAATATTGAAAATGCTATTATAGTTTGCACTGCTTTGATATCAAGCTTTTTTGGTATGGAAATTAGTCTTGCAGAGGTTCTGCATGTCACTATTATAATTAATTCCAAGATAAAACCATAGTAGCCATGTTTGTGGTACTAAAAAAACTTACCCAAAATCTTTCATTAGACATCACTAACATGGCCAAAAACATAACTTTTAACTGTAGATAAAAGATTTGGTAGTCAACCCAAAATCAGTAATAGTTATAGCTTAATGGGGCATATTCTTGTGCAGTATTTCTCATAGAGCAGATTTTGTATGACTGTGAAAAGCTTGTAGCATGAACATGGTCATGACAAAGTCAAAGCATGGCAAGGCACATCAGAATTCTAAAAAACAACATGGTTAGGGTAAGGCTCGATTACAGCTCAAGTTGTGCCACAGCCATACAAAATCTGCTTAGGGTGGTTTTCATATGCGTGGGAGACATATGGTATTGAGCTACAAAATGCTCACTGAATGGGTAAATCCTATAGTTTTCATGTGAATCATGTAGAATTATAATGCAGAACTATAACAGGGTACAGCTACATACTGTACACTGAGCTAGGAATTCATATGAATATGCACAATATGAACATTTTAGTTTTTTGCAGGGCTGTAGCTTTAGGCTTAACATGGCAAAATATATCAAACTTGAGCAATAATATGATAGACTAGCATTATGCTACTGATCTTGATATAATGGTACTGCAGCTGCCAGTTGCCATGCAGATGCCATCTGTATCACTATATATATATATACATGTATTTCATGGAGTTAGTATTTTTGATACTACAGGGAGACCAATTTTCTCAGTTGATATTCATCCAGATGGCTCAAGATTTGCTACTGGAGGTCAAGGTAAATAATGATAAGTTATGTGCACATGTTTAAACACTGTTTAAGTATTCACAGGTTCCTATAATTTCTAGGTTAAAATTGTAGGGAGAGTTCTGAACATTGACTGATGAAGATTAATTATTATGACTCCATCATTATAAAGTTTTTCTTTTCACAAGCCAGTCTTATTTGGATAATGGAAAAACATTTGATACTGGTCAACTTTCTTCGCCGTCAAAGCCGAGGACTTCTCTTGACTACAATGGTTGATAACAAGCAATCATACATTTTTTTTTGGTTCCAAGGTGATGACTGTGGGAAAGTTGCAATCTGGAATATGGGGCCACTGAAAAGTGAACAAGAAGAACTAAATAATGACATCCCGAAATTGCTCTGTCAGATGGATAACCATCTTGGTTAGTATTTGAGCCTAGTATTAAAGATGACTATAAATTGAGTACTGATTGATTGATTGAGATAAATTCATTTAATATATTTTAGCCTGTGTTAATTGTGTACGCTGGTCTAATAATGGAAAATACCTGGCATCAGGTGGAGATGATAATCTGGTCATGATATGGCAGATGACAAGGTATGCAACTAGTTGTTGCACAATGGCTTGCCTGGATTTAGAATGTACCATATTCAGGACATTTGATATCTAGGGCATTGCTTTTTTCTTATATTTCCCATAACCAATGATCAATATCCTCAGACAAATCTCTTATTTACCCCCCTCTGCTTATTGTTACCATGGTTTATGACAAAAAGCAGTACCTTGAACATTGGTGTCCAAAATATTGAGCCGTCTGAAATTTCAGTAACATACTGTAGCACCAAAAAATTATTAGTTGGTTTCTTGCGTATTTTAGTTGCACAATTATACAACAGCATAGAACATTAAAAAGCATTTAATTATATTGCTTATCTGAAATCTAATGTTTGGAGGATAAAGTTAAATGTATAGTATTAATGTCAGTATTTGTATTTTTATTGAGCTGTTTTAAGATGTGCAGATTTGAATGGTAGGCCCATTCACATCTAATGTTTTATTCATCATAGGTATCTTGGCCCAATGACATCATTTGGAGGTGCAAGAGGGAAATTGAATATTGAACAGTGGAGATGTGTTCATAACTTGAGACAACACAGTGGAGGTATGAATAATTTAAACTATCACAAAGATAAGTCTAGTTGTTTGCCAGCTTTCTGTTGTTCTTGTTTTTAAAGGGGCACTTGGATAAAAATCAATAAAAATTGAAAACGACTTGGAACTTAGCTAAACCTATCTATACGGTCCAAATGATCACCATGAAGCAAAGTTTTCTTTGCATCCAAAAGAGAGGGATAGAAATTGTCAAGTTATTTAGCATTTAAATTGTGAGTAAATGACGTCATTTACTCAACCCTATTGTTCTTTTAGGTTTTAAACCAAAACTTCTCTGTGATAATGAGCTTAAAGTGTAGATTTTTGGCAGAAAGTAGCTAGTTATTTTGCTATATTCATTTTCATATAGAAATAATCAGTTTCTAATTTTCACCAATTTTCATCCAAGTGGGCCTTTAATAACTGTGGCTTAATAACTGACTTAATAACTGACCATTTTAATAACTGACTTAGGAGTTAAGTAATGACCCACTTACTGTCTCCCCTCTCCCCCCACCACACACACTTTGGTGAAGATTTCTTTTTGTTTTTCTTCAAACATAGTTTCACATATCTCGTGTAAATGTATTGACACTAGGTATATATATTGCTAATACTGTTTGTTAAATCCTTCAGATGTCCTTGACTTATCATGGTCTCCTGATGACTCTTTCTTGGCTTCGGGTAGTGTGGATAATACTATTACTGTGTGGAATGCACAAAGATTCCCAGGTATATGTGATGCATGATGCATCAAGAGTTCTTAGGCTACTACTCTAAGCACATGCTTTACAGTCAGGAAATAATGAACACCAAGTGTTGTGAATTGAAGCATACTAATATATTAGATTTGGATTTAGCTTGTTGTATGTGAACTTGGATGTTTAAGGAAGTCAAAAATAAATCCAGATTAAATACAGCATTTTTGTGACACCTGGTGTTCAGTTTTTCATCCTTTGAGCAAAGTGTGCAGAGCAAATAAAAAATTAGATCCAACTTTCTCACAATGTATGAAGTCTACAGGTATTACTATTTGGGAAAATTGACTCATATCAGTCTTACAAGAAGAACCAATTATAGCTTATGATATTTCTTCTCACAAAAATTAATGCACAGTACACCACAAAAATTTTCATAAAGTATTTAAAAAGTTGCAATTAATCTTTATCCCAGAGGTCATCCAAGTCTTGAAAGGTCATACAGGTCTTGTCAAGGGTGTCACCTGGGATCCTGTTGGCAAATACCTTGCATCACAGGCTGACGACAAAACACTTAAAGTATGGAGAACAAGTGACTGGCAGCAAGAGGCATCAGTAACGGAACCCTTCACAGAATGCAGTGGTACCACACATGTACTGCGCTTGAGCTGGTCGCCTGATGGACACTATGTAGTGTCAGCTCATGCTATGAATAACTCTGGCCCTGTGGCTAAGATTCTTGAGAGGGATGGCTGGAAAACTAGAATGGATTTTGTTGGACACAGAAAAGCAATCACATGCGTGGTAGGTCCTGTGCACCCAGAGTTCTCTATTGCTCATCATGTTGATTCAGTGGATAACAGCCATAATTGTGAAGGAAAAAACAGTGTTTGAGCCAGGCCGTGCCATTGCGCCATTTCCGCAATAAAATGTATTTTGTTCCTCTAAAATTGCAGTGAATGGTCTACTTGAAGCCCAAGAAAAAGCCTTAAGGGACAGTCTCAGCTAAAATGACCCTTTCCTGAAAATCCTGGCTCAAACACTGAAAAAACACAGTCATGTAGTTGTTACATGTATAATCACTAAAGAGTGTTTATCTGCTTTCAGAGATTTAATCCTAAACTATTTGTAAAGAAAGTTAATGGTGATTCAACAAGGCTGAAGGTACTATGCACATATATTTAAATATATTGTTTTGGTTGTATTTGTCCGAAAGAAATATTAACTACTACAAACAAGGGGCTGATTTAGGGAATGGGTGGAAAAAACCCATAAGGACAGGAAAAATGGCCTTCTGAACTACTATTATGTCCCAAATACTACAAATACTACAAGTGCACCCTCCCCTAGAAAAAAATTTGGATCTGTCCCTACATGTACAGTTATGTGTTTTCAATGTCAAAAAAAAAAAGTAGAAAAAAGATTATAGCTATTATCCTAAACTAAAGAATAAAACCAAATGTGTTTTTGTTTAGCAATACTCATGTTGTGCTATTGGTTGCCGTGATCGGTCATTGTCCATTTGGGTAAGTTTAGTAAATATTTATATTTCTTCAAATTCATTACCAATATTTTTATTGGTCTAGATCAAACCAAGTTTTGCTGAGAAAATCCAAGTTAAAGTTTATGCAAATGAAGATGATTTTGTATCAGATATACAGCCTCCTCCATGGTCAACGATTTCTATTGTTTTTCTCATTAATTATTCATGAGCTTAATAGGTATTAATAATGTTTGTTAATGTCTCTTTTAGTTGACATCATTGAAAAGACCTTTAGTGGTAGTTCATGATTTGTTTAACCATTCTGTCATGGATATGTCATGGTAGGTGATAACCTTATGCAACCCCCTCCCCATAAACAGCCCACCTTTACATAAAAAGGGCTATATGTAAATCATGAATCATAATCACTAATGCTATCCATATACTAGTACTGCCTGCTGCTCTATAAGATGTGTTTCTTTTGAGCCAGTTAATCTCAGCAGTATATGTTGTTTTTTTTTCCATTGTAGGAGTCAGTCAGGGTTTGAATTGCTGGTTTGTTCTTGGGATGGGACAGTTGCTTATGCAGATTTCTCACCAGAAGAGCTTGGTAAAGCCATGTCGCAGCAAGAAAAGGTGTGAGAACAAAACCCTGACACTTGTTTATATGCTTTTGTAATGGTGATGATAATAATGGAGATGTCTGTCACTGTAAGATGGTGATGATGACAATGATGGTGATGATGATGGCAATGGTGATTGTAGTGGTGGTGATGGTAACCTTGATGGGAATGGGCCAGGATAACAATGTTGGTGAAGGTGATTATGATGGTGGTAATGATTCCATTTGGATGGTATTGGTATCATCTGGTAATAACAATGGTGTTGGTAGCAGTGATAGCTGACACATGAATGGCAAGGGTGGTGGTGATGAGGAGGAGGAAGAGAAGGATTCCATTAAATGATATTTCTGCTCCTCCTTCCAGGAAAAATTCCACAAGCAGGTCTATGGTATCAGCATCAGCAGTAACAAGTCCAAAATTGCCTCATCCATCATAGAAAATCCAGAAATGCTGAAGATACAACAAAGACACATAATGCGACAACAAGCACAAGCTAATGTAAATAAACCATCCATACCACCACCACCACTGGTACCATCAGGGACAAACTCTGCCACTACCCCAACAAAACAAGATGGTTTACAGAATGGTAAGTTGATAGACCATTTTAGCTTGGTCATGTTTTCCTATTTCAGACCATGTGTCATTCCCTTGGAAATAAGATCCTTTGTTTAAGGCTTATCCACATTAATGTGTCTTCTCAAGTATTACCAAGAAACAAAGAAACAATACCCATTAAGGGAATGACACATGGTCTGAAATGCGTAAACATTATGCCTGACATTAAGTTTGAAGGTCAATTGTCTTGATTATGTGAAGGATGGCTCTATGAATCTGTTCATCCATCATACTAACTGTTCAATGACCTTTGTGGGTGTGTCATCATCATCATCCTTCATTATGCCAAGAGGGGCATAAGGCCATGGGTGTGTCCTTGACTTTATTTAGTTGCATGTATCATTTGTTTTGGCCAACCTAGGTGTCATTATCTCATCTTGATGTGTATGTCTGAGTGTCCTCTGGTGCTGTCACAGCTATTCATTGCTTAATCAGGGTGTTTTTTTCTCTTCCCTTTCTATATGTCATTCTTTGTGTATTTTGATCCTGTCTATTTGTAATTATTTGAGTGATGCAGACTGAAATATATCTTACTGAATTGCAGCAGAGTGAATTGGATTGCAAAGTTGAGGAAATACAGTTCTTTAATTATTATCATCTTCTAAACTGATTTATCAAATGATGTTGCTAGGTTCTGCAAATAACTCCAGATCTAGCTTCCCAAGTCCAAACAGTGCAAGCAGCTTAAATATAGTAAGTACATGACTTCATAGTAATACTCAATTCAGTACTACTGTAGAGCAACCCTCTCTTGATAAAAGGTGTTAAATAACTACACAGCAGGCTTGGTAAAACATCATTAGGACAGAAGGGTGTCGTATCACTTGCTGTTAATCAAGATATATTAATGTCACACAAGTACACATTCTCACATTTAAACATGCAATGCACTTTGTAATCTTTATCCAACATTCAAATACCATTGAAACTATGTCCTTATGGAGAAATAATACAACATAATTGGTTCATTTATTGGAGATTTCTTTGACAAATCATTCATTTACATTACTGGTTAGAAAGCATTTCTGATGTTTATACTCTAATACTGTTATCAAGAATGTGCGAGAACAGCAAAAAGAAACCCGAACCAAAGATGGCAGAAGAAGAATAACTCCAGTGTTAGTTGCACAAATGGATGTCAAGTATGTCCTTTCTTTTCCTTACTACTTTCTTTACATGTTCAGGATTTTGTAACATTTTTTATTGATTACTTCATTTAAACCTGATGATTGGCCATAAGCCTGTGAAAGGTTGGTAAATTAAAATCATTACTGGTTGAAAAGTTCAATGATATAGATAGATATTGATAACATACATCTTTTTACTGTCTAGTGACACTCCATTACCTTTCGGAAGCAGCCAACCACCACCACCACCACCACCACCACCAGCTGCAGCCCCTGCACCAGCAGCACCCACCTCTACTTCCAGCACAACCGAAGTGACTAAGATACCCACATCACAGGTAGTGTTAACTACTTACTATAGTGGACTGTATTTGAATGCATACCTCTTATTAGCCAAGCACGAAGGGTGTAGTGTAAGTTTTCCTCTGCCTTGTGGGCCAAGTGTGCAGCAGACGGGCCATATAAAAGTTGAAAAATTGAGGTTCCATAACTTACATATGGACTGAGCAAGCGAGGTCAATACGATGTTAATTACATGGCAAGGTGAACACAAAAATTAGGTTGCTGGTCTGTACTGTAAATTATGGATTGCAAATTGGCCAATGAGAGTGCATGAAATTACCTAACCATATAAGAAAGTTAATTATAGTTTGCTATAGTCAACAGTGACATCCTCTGTAAGAGACTTGTTGCTGTGATTACTGATGGTTGACTATTATTACCAAACAGGATTTACTATCACACCCTGTGAATGAGTATGTGTTACTTCACATTTAACTTGTTTAACGTTAACTTACTGTCTAATTTACGTCATCTACAGAGTCTGTCTGCTCTGCACTCTAGATTAGGAGAACAAGCATCCACTGGATTTAAGGATAGGTAAAAAAAGCTTTTATATCATTTAGAATTGTGATCTCTGTATAAGAATCATTAAGCATTTTCGATAAATTGGTATGACGCGTGTCATGGACCTATAGAAAAGAGATAGAGCTATCACTTCATTAAAGAAAGCTATATCTATAGCTATGTTTTAACTTCAATCTCAATATCCTATTTTAGCTCTAAAGATATCAAGATTACAGAGAAATCCACTATATCATTCGTCAAAGCAACAACTACTACTACCAAAACCACTTCATTAACCCACCACGCATCACCGATAAAAACCACTTCACAAACCCATCATTCATCACCCACAAAACCTTCATCTATCAGTCACCATTCTCCTACTAAAAGCATATCGGCTTCCTCCACGACAAACGCATCTGTAACGGTATCGGTCAAGCGGAAGGGCGAGATACCTGTCACAGGCACTGCCAAGAGAATGCGGAAGGATGCAAAGGAACATAGTAAGGCAATAGGGTCACTGAAATTGATATTATAGTTCATTGAGCTTTTTTCGTATGTGTAGTGCCGTTCTGTACCATTTTTCTTCTTTCATTGAGAGCTACTTTCCTTTCTTTTCATTTCCTTTCCTCTCTTTTTTTTATCTTCTTTAGTTGGTTATTTTTATTTTGTTTCTTCTCTTCTTTCATCAATACATGCATCCTTGCTTGCTTGCTTGCTTGTTTATTTATTTATTTATTTATTTATATATTCTCTACTTGCGCATACCCATAATGCCTTCTGTTTTTTGGGGGTAGTTATTGTCATTCAAATTTGTTTGATTTGAATGATAATTTGTTTGATTTGAATGACAATAACGACCCCCCCAAAAACAGAAGGCATTATGGGGTATGCGCAAGTAGAGAATATTTTTTATTTTCATCCTAATTCCATTTTCTCCCTGTTTAATAACTTCACTCATCCATGCTTTCCTTTTTCTCTTCGGTTCAGCATCCAAGACGTCCAGCACTTCAGCTGTAAGTATTCCAATCGCATGACATCCGAAATCTGACAATTCCTGTTACCATGAGAACCAGAGACCATTCTCTCTTATTTTCTCTTTTTTCTAAAACTCATAAATTCCTTAAGTCTGTCTGATGAGTGCGCAAGCATGAAACTCGGAGTAACAGAGAACATGTCTCGTTTTTAATCTAGAATATACTAAATTCCTTAACATATATTTGACCAAATGCCCTGCAACTGTGTAATTCAAGTCTGTTGTTTTTTGAAAACTAGCAACCATATTTATTCCTATGAGAGTAAAATCCTTTGTTTATACCCGAATAAACTCATTAGATGAAGTGCTTGAATGCGAGGCTTGCGGGCAAAAATGTATTATTTAGTCAGCAAGGCCGCCGTGTGAGAAAGGCGTATGCCTAATGAAAATCAGTTTTTGTCTTGTGTTTAGTCGCGTCAGCGAGAAGACCAAGGTCACCATGAGGACGCCATTGCTACTATATCTACTTCTCGACATGCCGTGTGCATCCCATCACCTGCCGCTGAGAAAACACTCGCTGTACAGGTATGCGGTACAAATCTCTTACTAACCGAGCACGAGGGCGGTACCGTAAGGTAGGGATCGAGGGTTTTTCACTGCCTTATGATCTAAGCGCTTAGCGCGCGGGCCATAAAATAGTGAGAAAAAACGAGGTTCCAGAACTTACGTTATTTTTCTTTATATCTATTTAATCATTTATTTTTACTAATTCATGTGTAAAGCGCGTCGTGATCTTACGGAACAAACTCTGCTAACATATGATGAATAGTGATCACAAGGATCAAGCTACCCGACCCTCAGAAATCGCAGCGGTGAAAGGCCAACATTCTATAATGCCCATCTTTTCTCTATTATTCAGCTTGCTGGCATTGGTACAGATTCTGCTGTCTCGTTGGAGTTGGAAAACAATTTGGGCTCTTCAGGTATACATGGGTCTTTTTCCTAGCTTCTAAACTACCGGTTCATGCTTGGACATCAACTACATCAAACTCATCGAAAACCGTTCTTATGGGTGTTACTGCATACCGTACCATGTACGTGCTGTAAATCAGTACCGAACGTTTCCCACTCATACGATAACCATTCTTATGGGAAGCCATTTCAGTGTTACTGCATACCGTACCGTGTACGTGCTGTAAATCAGTACCGTACATTTCCCACTCATACGAAAACCGCTCTACTGCTGCTGGTTGTGATAGTGGTGGTGGCAGTGATGTTATTAGATACTTTAAATATTTGTTGGAAAATCCCAATTAGGTATCACTAATGTGATATTAACACCGCTACATTTGTTGTGCTTGTATCTTTACAGTAAACAGTGTTCACATCGTTAAGTGTATATCTGCCGGCAAGGTATCATGGGAAGGAATGCTTACAAGTCCTGGTATCGCTTTGGCGGGAAACAGGTATACTTTAATAATCCCCTATAAAAATATTTATATTTGTCTAATAACTAATAATGCCCAAATCCCCCACCCCTACCACTATCATCGCCAAGAACGTCCATCTTCTTACTCTCTCCCACCCCCACAGGATTTAAACTTGGCTCTTCTTCCCCTGGTGAAGTTTAATTTTGCGTACAGGATTTCCATTCACCTTTTCTTTTTTTCATGCCATTTCTTCAACTTCCCTTTTTAATTTTGCTCTTCCCTCTCCGCTGATTTCCTGATTTACTCACTAATGGTAATGTTTGATTTCAAATGCTTATTAGATAATTCTGCTCATTATTATGTTCTTAGAAATATCGTATGCGTGGCCTGCGCAAACAAAAGTTTAAACATATTTTCATTCGGGGGAAAAAGGTAGGTTAATACTTAATAATATTCACCGATAGTCACTGATCCTGAGTCGAATAATTGTTTCAGTATCATTGTACAAAAGAAAATCGACAAAATCGATTGATGTCTAAAACTTCTATTTATTTGGTGTTTTGAAAGCGGCACGCATCAACAAACGAAGCGCGCGTAATCCTATATTCACCTGTAGGTGATTATCGAGAAATAGTCCGAAGTTCTTAACCAATCAGGGCGCACGATATAATTATTTCATATTTCAAGGACGGGTTATGTTCTGCTAAGCTTTGTTCAGCTTCCATCCCATTTAGTTCTTGTCCCTTCCATTCCCTTCCATTCCCTTCCCTTCCCTTTTCCATTTGTACACCCTGCCCTCTTAGTATAATAATTTACAAAATAATTTTGTTGTTGTTTTAGAATAATGCCGATCCTAATGCTCGATGCAACAGCATCTATTTTACAATGCAGCAGCAATTACGTCATGGTAGTGACGTCATCGGGGGGTGTCTACGTCTGGTGAGTGATATAGACTTATTGACCATTCCCTTGAGTATGGTTTCTTTCTTCACTGTTAACGCTTGACGAATGGATGTAGTTCAAACAAGGAATCTCACAAACCTTTCTCACCCAGCAGCCATTTTATTCCATGAGAATAAAAACCCTTTGTTTATTCCCGGCTAAACTCGTTCTGAAGTGCTTGAATACGAGTTTCGGCGGGCAAAAACGAGATCTATACCTAAAAGGTTGAAATAGGAAATCCTTACGCGCGACCTGAAAAGGTTCATTGATTTACAGATTGATTGATTGATTGATTGATTGATTGATTGATTTAGTTTAATTTGTTTAATTTGCTGCATGTATTTTGTGCATATGCATTACACTTATTTTAGAAATAAAAATCATCATATGGTAAGGTAATTTCACGTGCTCTCATTGGCTAATTTGCAGTCCATAACTTAAAGTACGGACCACCAACCTTATTTTTGTGTTCATTTTGCCGTATAATAAACATGTAATAAACCTCGCTTGCTCGGTCCGTACGTAAGTTATGGAACTTCTTTTTTTATCCATTTGTTAATGGTCCGCACGCTATGCGCTTGGGCCATAAAAAAATGGAAAAAACGAAGATTCATAAGGACGTAAGAAGATGAGCCTCGGTCCATAACGTACGGTACGGCCCTCGCGGTCGGTTAATTAGAGTATTTGTTTTTCAGGGATACGAAAATTGCTTCTGTTGTGGTCAAAAATGAATCGGCTCTTGCAATTTTGTCAGGTATTTTGCGCTTTTTAGGTTTTTTTTTTCCTTTCATTATTTTCTTTTATTTTTAATGATTATCTTAAAGAATTTGAAATTAATGGTGGCCGGATTTATTCATGATAAGGGGCCTTTGATTTCTGGCGTTAGAGACGGCTTTGGCTGATGAACATTTAATAACCCTCGCTTTGCTACTTAATACACCCCCCCCTCTTCTCAAGATACCCTAATGATTTAAGAGCAAGATGACCAATCATAAACCTTGTTCTAATAATGTTATGTATGTCTTGCATTCAGGTCATGACGTTACGATCGCGCGAACCACCATCACCGACAGAGGCCATCCAGTCATCACACTCTCGAACCAGTCCTCTTACTCATTCGACCCAATGGTTGGAAGCTGGTAAGGAGTGACAACACAGGCCTTTTATATGGCGCATTAGTATAAACAAACTTAGCGGACTAACACAAATCCTGCATTCTGATTGGCTTCGCTACTACAGGTGTATTAGTGGTGTTTTTGGTTTGTTTTGTTTTGTATTTTCTTTTTCCCTCCTTTCTGGTCACAAAGTAAGTTTCTTTACTGATTACTAAATAATGTAAATAAATGTTACGAATTTATTTTAATTGAGTGGTGTATTTAGGGGGTGTACCCTCCACCCTTTCAGACCACTATTGTGCTTTCAATATCAATACTACGGGTGCACCTTTCCTTAGAAAAAATCCCGGATCCACCGCTTAGTAAAGTTTTTGCTGATGAATAATTTTTCTACATTTCAGGGTACAACTTGTTCGGGCTGATGACTGCTTAGCTTTGAATGCAGACTACAGGACTAGTGCACCGGGTCAGGATCCCTTTGATATTAGAGGACCGCTGTCACAACTTCAGGGTCAGAGCACAAGGTATACAAGTACTCATCAATGCCCTGAAATATAGCTTACAACCATTTCTATCTTGTCACGTGACTTGTATGTTTTATCACATGACTTTTCTATTTCGTTTTTGCCAGGCTCGCACATCAAGGTGGTGGATTGTTCCGTTCGAACCCAGGACGCCAGCAAACTGCGACAGTCTCTCACTTGGAGGTACGTTAATGCACCCTAATAAAAAACATTTGAGATAATTGCACCCCCCAGAAAATAATAATAATTAAAAAGAAACCATAACTCCTTCAATCTCCCGCTCATTCAGGGGTTTATTCATTCCTTCCTTCCATCCCTCAATCCCTCCCTTTATTCATTCATCCATCCATCCTTCCATTCATTCATTCTTTTGTTTCCCTCGTCCTCTCTCCCATAAACTTTTTAATCTTTTTTTCTCTCTTTTTTTCTTTAATTTCCTTCTCTTCCTTCAACCATCTTTTTTGTCGTCTTTTCGTTTCACTTTTCATTGCGCTTTCATTCATGCCCCCATCCTCTTTTTGTTAATTCTCTTTTTATCCGTATTTGCAGTCTTAACTTTTTTCATACATTAAGTTAAAAGCGAAACAAAATTTCTAGTCGTCAATTAGTTCTCCTGAAGTCAACAACCATAAAAATGTCGTTTAAAAATTAACTGTAAGCATTTGATAAAGAAGAATATTTCTAAAGACTCACATCCCCCTAAGCAAGGGAGAGAAAAACCTCTTTTATTTTAATAATTTTTTCATCTTTGAACTTTAAGTTTTAAAGTCAGTGTCTCCGCTTCTTAACACTTAACGTTAAAACAAACACGGCATCGGCACTCTTTATCATGTCATATGGGCACTTAAATCCGCTGTAATCTCCTGTGTGTGCTAATTGTAGTCTTGAATACCATACTTAGGTTGTAAGCTCAAATTCTATTCAATAATATAGTTCTCTTATTTTGCTGCATTCCTAAACTTTTTCTTCATCTTTGGTTAATTAATTAAGCTTATTAAAACCATAACTTGATTAATACCAAAGCATAAGTGTTGGTTATTTTTTTTTACCTCTACCTTTACTTAACCAGCTAATTTTCATTTCGTTTGCAAGTTTTTCTTCAGTTTATTTTTATTACTTCAGATTCATAAAACTCTGACACATTGGAATTTCCTTCTTTTTAGTTCAGTTTAGGTATTTAAGGTGCATTTTATTTCTACTATGATGATATTTTTCGCTCCTTTCCCATGTAAGATGCAATACGTAATCAGCCTCTCCTCTCGATGGATACCAAAAAATGTATGACCACTCCCACCTCACTAATTAACGATAAGTCCCTAATCTCGCTGTGGTATATCCAATTACGATACCATAGTAACCACTTTCCCTTGAATATTATGTGGTTAATGTAGAAAATGTTTTCTTTAGAAAGCCGTTGCAAAGATCTATTCACCTAGGTTCTATTTGTCTCTAATCCCATTAATGTTTCCGACCAGGACATTTAAGAATTATTGAAAGATTACAGCATGGCTTATATTACTCCTACGCTTCCATTACCCTATGAATTTGCCTTGGGCTGTTCAATCTTAAGTCCTTTTTTCTCCACTTTGATACTAATAAAGTTGACAAACACACCAAGGAAATCGAAAGACATTTTTAATAAAAGCCTGATAAAGTTCTACCTCGTGGGAAGCAATACAAAAGCTCTGTTTTCCTCGATATTTCTTTCATTAATATCAGTTGTCACCAGACGCAGTCTTTCAGCTTATCTTTACGTTAGCTTTTCTGTTTAGTTTCTGTTATTCCAGCACGCCTACCTTTTGCTATTTTTGGGCGTTTAAGTTCAAAAGCATAATCTGCACTTATTTCCTGGGCTGTTCGATCTATGTTGTTGAGAACCCCTGTGCCATTTGAAAAAAAAGGTGGAGGGTGCTCTTTCCCGGAGTTTCCCACAGTTCTTTATTGCGTGCGCCCCAACGAGGTCGTTTAAAGAAATACATCTACTGCCGGGTCGTCTCCGTATTCAAGACAAAAAACAGAAGATATCAACTATTCATTTTGTATTGTTATGAACCATAGTTGTATATATATTCTACATTTTTTGATCTAAACTATTGATCTCCACAGAATCAGCTGGCCGCGTGCCAAGCATTGGGATCTGGTACTGAATACCATTTTTGGTTGATGACGTATGTACGGTATTTAGTTCAAGCAGGTAATAAGCGACCAATGACATATTATTATATATTACTAATATTTCAGGGGAGGGGTGGGGTTGAGTCAAATTACATTCCTTGTAAGTAAGTTTATGGCTGTTTTCCCCCGTTTAGGCTTCTAATTCGAACTTAGAATTACTAATGAATAAATCAATTTTATCAAACCTTAGAACAACCTCAGGGCACGGCTAACTTACAGATCGATTTGGAATTCAGCGTGTTGGGTTTTGCGGAGGGAGGAAAACCGGAGAACCAAGAGAAAAATCCTTTAATCAAGGAAGAGACCCAACAAGAACTCTTAACTACATAAAATGCTATGTTCAGGAATCGAACCCGAGACTTCAGAGGTGCGAAAGCGAATGCACTACCGCTGCGCCTTCCTTGATTCCCATTTTAAACTTGAGAAAAAAGAATAAGAAACTAAACCTTATTTATCTCGTTTGAAAGTGAATTGAGAAAGAAAAAAGCATCAAAAAAGAAATGTGTGAAAGAAAAAAGCATCACAAAAGAAATGTGTGAAAGAAAAAGCATCAAAAAAGAAAAAGGAGAAACAGTTATCCTTTTCTTTTCCCGTTCATGAAGAAAAGAAGACAAATGCAGGAAAAACTTCAACCGACTTCTCAATGATTGATTGCTTGTTTATTATTTCGGTCTACACAAATTAAAACAGCTGGTTGTTCATCCCCGCCACCACTATGTCACCCCCTTCAATGTGTTATCACACCATCATTAAACCCAAGCATGGGGTCACGTATTCAATGATCACTCACCTTTTTAATGTTCAAGGACTTGAGTTGCGTCTGCGCGAAGTTTGTGATGAGTTTCTTGGACCCCCATACAGGTCAGTGTTTAATCGTAACCTGTAATTTGTCACCCAATGCATTTATGACAGTCGAATGAAGCCGTGTGAATAATGACCTCCGCGACTTGAGGAAAGTTAGGAGTCCGTTTAGTTTATGTTTTATTAAATGGGAGCACAATAGATATTATAGTTTCCCCAAGAGCAAAAGCTCAAAAATGGAGCTCACTAGTTTCTTTATTTCTTTCTACTTTTCTTTCTTTTGTTGAAGTGAGAGAATAAATGTAAACTGTATTTCGTGTAAAAATAACCAATACTATCATCATGATCATCACTCCACGGAGGCGATCACTATCGTGATTACTATCGCGATCATTAACGCTTTCTCTGTCATTATCACAAATTTTGTCCTTGATATGATTATTCTTAATCTCAAAGCCGATTACTGTTTTGATTATGATCATAGTATACAAGGCTCAGTTTCTTTACAAGAATAATTTAAAATATGGTACCATTTTTTTGTTTCTCAAATTGGGAACAAATTGGGGAAAATGCTACCAAACCCAATAATGGGACATTAATATCCCAATATTCCTTAAACATTTATTCCATTTTTCAGGTATAATTATGTTCTAATACTGGGTTTGCTAGCATTTTCCCATTTTGGGAAACAAAATTTTTCTATGGTATGTGTGTGTGATTGTTATGGATTAATATCTATACTGTCACGATCATCGATACCATATGAATAAAGAACTTGTACGAAAAATAAGCGAGAAAACATTCACAAGTAAACGTGGTATTAGAAAGAAAGAAAGAAAGAATATTAAAAAAAAGAAAAAGCCGTTTTGATCTCTGAATGGGAATTTGTTCCAGTCAAAATCTTTACGATCAGAAAGTTGATCATTTATCATGAGTATGATCATGGTTACTAGTGCATTCATTGTCAGTCTTAGGACTCAAGTTTCTTATTGTTATTATTACCTTGTGTTAGTTTGGGATCAGGATCCAATGTCTCTATTTTATCATTTGAACACTTCTGAGTTAATCTCTACTATGATTTTGACCATCAACACTTTTACAGTCACTATCTTAGAACTAAATTGTCAAGTCCTTTGAATTCAAATTCACATTGTGCAATTGTACTGTCATCGCATTCTTTATGATCAGCAAACATGTAATGTTCTTGATTGTGTTGTTGCGATATCACAGACTTTCACAACAATCATGAGTATAATCACACGGCAATAACATAATGAACTGTTCTTGCTACAGTTTATGATGTAGGCACTTATTAATTATTAAATAAAGGTTCAAACGCTGGGGCGAGGGTTTTCGTTGAAATTCAAAATTTGAGATAAAAATCTATGTCATGGATTCCAAAACCTACATAAAACAATAGAATAGCGGCGTGGCTGATTTTTAATATTTTTATCATGACTATGGTTAGCTACATGTTTTGTCATAATGCAATGACTGCCATAACTCTATGGACAGTTTTTCCGACTTTTCTTTCGCTGAGGACATAAAGAACTTTAAGGGACGGATCCTAGGTTATTTCTGGGGGAGAGGGCACGTGTAACATCTGTAGTATTTGTAAGTAAAAGGGCACATAGTGGGGGTCCGAAAGGGCGTTTTCCTGTCTTCAGGAGGTGTACATCCTTAACACCCTTACCCTAAATCCACCACTCAGCTATTATCTGCAGAAATAGAAAATTTCATGCTTCCATCCGGTATGAAAAATGTTTCACTTTACTTTTATTGTATCTCTTTTTTCCCAGGTCGGGTCTGCAGAGCAAATCTTCCGGGTGGTCACCAAGAATACTGGTATATACCTTTTGTTTGTTTTTATATGTATAATTATCTATCATATATATTTTAGTATTTGTTGTTGTCGCTATGGTGGGTGGTGGGTGGTGG
>WUAP02058559.1:0-17979 GCA_015163945.2 Stichodactyla helianthus
CAGGGCGAAACCATTTACGGGTCAGCTGGAGATTTCGGCTCCAACACCGCTATCCATAATGACTAATCAGGGAGCTCCGCCGAAGCCTATAAAGGGAGAGGTTAGTCGGCCCCTAGACCATGGAAGATTAATCCCAACTTACTATGATCAGTGAAGCGCGTTCCCTCTCTCTGGGAAGTAGTTATCTTTTGTTGCTCTGATCCGTGTGGGAGGCGTTAGAAAAGTTGACATGCGCAGAGCGTAATTAACAGACTGTAGCATGTAGAGCATTCAGTTTCGTCATTCTCAAATAAAAGATATATTCTATAAAGCCCCAGGATACTTGGTACTTTTAGGGATGAATTAGCGTTTGTGCCGTTAAATCGGACATCTGTAATGCATGTTATTCATACTGCATTGTTTTTCCTTGGTCTTTGGTCTCAATGACTTTTCTATTAAACTTGAGGTCGCACTGAGCACGTCTGGACTGTATTATAAATTCACAAGGGCTAAATCCTTGAAAGTAACTACGAAGCCAAACTCTAGTCAAAGATACAAGGGTGTTT
Organism: Stichodactyla helianthus; assembly: GCA_015163945.2. Taxonomy (NCBI): domain Eukaryota; kingdom Metazoa; phylum Cnidaria; class Anthozoa; order Actiniaria; family Stichodactylidae; genus Stichodactyla; species Stichodactyla helianthus. The sequence goes on from WUAP02058559.1 coordinate 546, forward strand.
TTTGCCATTATCAATTAAAATATCCCCATAGTAACAGGCTCTCGATCACGCAGCCAAGTAGGCTAGATATGAGACGCTTCTTACCGATGAAATGTGGTTTTAGTGACGGAAGATAATTATCGATAATCTGTCGCCGTTCGAGACATGCTTCTTCACAGATAAGATTGCTGTGATACTGTTCTATTAATGACACCCCTTTCGGCAAGACTAATACAAGTTCGTGTCACTAAAAATAGAAACGTATATCAAATACACACGAAATGTTAATCAACCAACCAGAAATGCAGACATTGTTTTATAAAATGGAAATATTCTTTAAATAGAACTATCAGTATTTTGCAGCGGATTGTTAATGCTGCGTGCCCTTTCCGAATTTGCTTGTTTGATGGTGAAACAATCGTTTCAAGTGGAGGCTCGAGTAGACAAAATTCAATAACTATATACATTTGTCCACTCCAACCTCGACTTGAAGTGATTGTTACGTGGTCGTGGTCTATTGGCTTTTGCAATATTCACAGATAGGGATGCATTCCAACGAGGGCTTGTCTGGTCTGCTTTCCACAAGGACATTACAATGGTCTTCTTTTTTACTGAATGCTGAATGTTGACTAGTCCTGTTTTTCCTGTATCAAAATCGCTTGTAAAAACGACCGATTTTACCACTTCCGTCACCAATTTGATTTGAAATATTATTTATCAAAGAAAGAATATAATTTTTGTGCAGTATTATGTCATTAATTGTATTTTGTACTTCAACACCGGATATTACGAAGGCGTATCGATGTAGATAATGTCTTCCGGTTGATAGATGTACTACTCTCTAAGAATCTAGCGGTTGTTTTTGGGAAATATATATTCGCTATTATTCGATGACAAATGCCTTAAAAGGTGGTTTGCAATCATTCCGTAGGGAATAAGATAACAAAAGACACGGCCGCCATGTTAGTTTAATAACAAATTAAGGTCTAAATGAAAATCTTTTGTAAAAGTTCAACCCGGCAACATGGCTGCTATGGCGTCACATGAAAACCAGCAATCAATATCCTAATCATGAATACTTCTTGCAATAGAGGCACATGGGTACTTAACCAGGTTCATAGCAGGGGCTTTTAGAGAATGGAAGGACTTTTTCTCTTGAGTAAATTGCATACGTTAGAAAGACCCTCCATCCCCCACCCCTCTCCCCGAGACTAGTAGGAGTTGGCTTGACACCATTAAACTAAATTTCTACCTTGAGGTCAGACATTTGCTTCATCGTTTGAATGGTGATTTTGTACTCCTTGTTATTAAAGATAAACAGCGATGCTTCTTTTACCTTCTTAACTCTTTTCGTTTTATTTGTGCTTTTAAGGACGACACAGAATCAAATATGCTAAATATCTTTACATTTTCTCATAAACATTTTGGAAGTAAAATACAGTAACACCTAAAGAGAACAAGTAATTAAAAAAGACATTCAGGGTTTGAAAATGCATCATACAACGAGGCCATTACATAATCATTACAGTGAACACCATCCAACATGGTTATTCCGTTAGAAATGATTTCAAACCACCTATAGTGAACACCATCCAACATGGCTGCCACTGTTATTCCCTTAGGACAATGTTAGGAATGATTACAAACCATCTATAGTGAACATCATCCAACATGGCCACCATTTTTATTCCCTCAGAAATGAAAGTGGCAGCCATGTTGGATAATGCTTATATAGCCACCGCTTTAATTCAGGAATAGAAGGTTTGCAGAAATAATAATACTAATGGCTCTCCGTGTGTGCGAAAACAATAGATGTCAATATTAGTCTTGAATTGTATCTGTATGTGATCAGGACCGTGATATGCAATGTTGACGATTGCACCCTAATGAACTTTACTCAACATGGCTGCCACTTTTATCACCGGTAACCGCGCAACTTATGTGTTGTTGCTTTAGTCCCTAACTTAGTAATTGTTGCTATTGTTTGTGACGGACAGTTATATTTGCGGCCTGATTTGTGTGTATATGTCTATGGTAGAATCTAGAAATAAAGACAAAATAATGATGTTGATAGTTATATCAAATGGTCGTTTTATTTCTTGCAATGGACAAAACTTGCTGCCATTCTACGACTGCTGTAGTTACATACGAAGCATGGGTGGTGTGCACTACGTATGCGCTACCTCTCACTGCTGTTCTTGTGGGTTCAATCCCTGGACCTGGTAGTTTACGTGAGGTAGAGTTGTTTGTTGGTTCTCTCCTGTGCTTCGAGAGTTTTTCTCCGGGTTCTCCGGTTTTCCTCCCTCCGCAAAAATTTAAATTCCAATTCGAGGCATTGCGCCTTACATTTGAGTCCAGCTCTGTTTTGATTCACCCACGTTGTTTCATAGCAACGAAAGCTTAACAGATTTAGACGTTTTTTCTTTCCAAAATGCTTTCTTTCCCTCCGGTAAAAGATGTCTTCCAACATGGCAGAAGATAACAGCGATCAACACCGGTTATATTTATACATAATCGTCAAAACAACCCGCCACTGTACACTATCTATTCCTTAGTAATAAGCACTTGATTCTAAATGACATGTGATTAATGCCTCGGTCTGTTTGTCTGGCTTTTGAGAAGTCAAAAAACTAATAGCCTCCGGGGTCAACCAAGTAGTGGTTTCTGGTTACTTCAATTACTATATTAAGAAAGATCCTCTCGATAGCCAACACACACATTTCAGTTAGCCTTGGTGTAGAACTCAAAACGTGACTCGAAAACAAAGAAACATGGAAAAAGAAGCAAAAACAATAGTGCTTTCATAAAGTCTTCATCCTTAGAAAATTATCAGAAAAAAATGCATGCTGAAAAAAATATCATTGTAGGGATTAAGAGGAAGGAATTGGTGCGTTTTTTGTTGTTTACGGTTAATTTGTTAAAGCCAATATATATGCATAATCTCTTATAGACCGATCTCTTTCCATTCTATTTACAGGGCTGGATGTTCGACAAAAGTCTAGTCATGAATAGGTTTTTCATCGTATTTCTGATGTCTGTTGGCATGTCAAAAGGGATGTTTGCTGGCTGTCCAAAACAGTGCAAATGTGGAAATACATATCGATGTTCGGTCAAAGATCTAAGGACGCTTAGGACTTTCCTCCCACTGAACGTCACAAGGCTGTAAGTAAACCTTTTAACGCCTTAGAAACATCTTTTTCTCGTTACAATTTTAGTTCTAAGTGACACTTGCACATTCGGATTTAACCTAATCTTCCATCATTTTCTCCCAAGAGGACCCGACAATCTAACAGAACGAGGTTTAACCCAAATTGACTCAAAAGAAGTTATTTTTAGCTTACGATGTTGACAGGTTTAAAGATATAGCATGAAGAAATAATAGTTATATGCAAGTTTCAGTTTAGTGAGCATACATTTGAATTGAAGGCTGAATCCAAGTCTTCTTTGACTGCTTTCTCTAGCTCTCTCGTTTTATTTGCTCTACTGTAAATTACGTGTGAGGTCCAAGCCCCCATACTGTGTGTCATTCGTCGGCACAAAAAAGAACTGCACTTCAGTGGAATAAACAAACATGACCTTCATTTTACAAACATTTATGTTATCCATGCTTTATAAAGTACAGAGGCCTGAAACTTATGCCCATGCCATCAAAGACAAAACAACTCGAAGACTATATTTTATTTTTGAGCAAGAAAAACACTACAATCTTTGAGTTTCATTGTGAACGATGTTTCAGAGATTCCAACGTGGCTAACGCCATCTAGCAGAACACAATCTAGGAATTGTGTGGGATTTTCAGTTCTTTATTGTCCTGTAACAAAAGGCCCCAATACTTTACACAACTGTCATCTTTAGTTTTAGCCCGAAGGCATCAGCTCAACAATAGTCCTCGACCATAAACACGAAAAACAAGTAAAGACGGAGACGGTGCCGCAGTCAACCTGGCTGCGTTTACTAATTTCTTCCACAAAGATATCAAAAAACAAATTGTCTCAGCACACGCGACGGTTTCGTGTCAAGATATCAGCTTATTTGTTCTACCAAGGCATATTGTTATTATTATTGAAAAGGAAGGATAAGATCTGTTTGGGTGGGCACCAGTAAACTTGTACTATAGTCGTAACACAGCATCGCTCTCCTATTCTTTTTTGGTGAAAAGCCTGCTTCTTACTTTATATAATCAACCTATCATTGTAACACGTCATTTCTTCCAAGCATATGTGTCTATAGTAACTCCAAAAAAAGCGTTTCCATTTTTTTATTATTCTTATTAATATTCTTTATTTTTGCCAAGGGGTCTAAAGTAGTAGTAGATAAACAATAATTTTAAAAGACAACACGACACTTGTTAATGCAAGACATGTTTCAGCAGTTTCAACTGCCATCGTCAGTTGCAAAGTACAGAATGGTGAAAATTACAAGTTATAACCAGAGCAAAAGAAAAGAAAATTGTGAATATGTGCATTATTTTGGCCCTTTTTAAAGCTATTCGATCTACTGCAAGTTGCTACGTGTTTGTATTGTTATTGTTTTTTTCCGACTAGTGACGGTTAACTAATATTGTTTATTTAAAAGTTTAGTTTCAATTGACGCAGATTGTTTTCCTAGGCTTTTTTCAATAATAATGCTAACGATTTAGTTTGCCTTGGAAAAGAGGCTAAGTACGTACCAATTTAGCTCTTCTTAAAAAGTCTCATATGCCAAGAACATACTTTTTTTTGCAAAAGAAAAGTGACATACGCAACAAAACTAATGAAAACAAACACAAGAAAATACAATGACAAAGATATGCGATGTCACAATTTTTCGATCTATGCGTACTTAGCCTCAGTGCAATATACAAGCCACTAATTACCAAAAATATTTGCTTTCATTATACCGTTGTACCCTGTTTTTTTTTTTGTTTTTTTTTTGTGGGAATCAAAGATAGCGGTAGCGCATGCGCCTCTTACCTCTGACTTTCAGTTTTTCAAATCCAATCTCACTTTGTTTTTCAACCGCCACATACGAGAAAAGGAACAATTAAAAACACACAACAGCTACCCAGAGAATAAATTAAACTTGATAAGGAAGGAAGCCGAAGCGAAAATAAGTATGAACAAAGAACTAGGGTTTTAAAAACAATAACTACACACGTTAGACAGACGTCGAGGTATACAAGAAAACTACTTTCTTGTGCTCAAACTTTTACTTCTTCTATTAATTTGTTAAAATGGTTGAAAATCCTGCTAAAATTATAGAAGACTATTCTGTATTTCTAAGATATCTTGGTCATGGCTACATATTAACATAAACAAATAACTAGCCAGTAAACTAGTGTAGATAGTAATTAATACCGTATCAATCAAAAAAGAAATAGGAGAAATTATGAGAAAGGAGGAGAGTTTATAAAGGCTCTTAAGGGAAAAGTAGGTGACCAATAAGGAAACGAGTAACTAAACCGGAGACGCCACTGATATTAAGACATGTTGGTTTAATCTGGTTTTTGCTTCTACGAGACTCTAGTCTTAACCGCCACCCGGTTAGCTCACTTTGGTAGAGCGCCGGTCCGTTGTGCGGGAGGTCGTGGGTTCAAGCCCCGGCCAGACCAACACTCAGGGTCTTAAAATTGCCGAGAAGAAGGTGCTGCCTTTGTAATAACATCTGCAAATGGTTAGACCTTCAAGTGGCTCGGATGATCATGTTAATGGTCGGGTTCTCTCCCTTTCAACTTAAGAGACGTTGCAATTAAGAGGGCCACAGGTTAGTCAGTTGAATTACTGTTCCGTGCTACCCTCTATAAATAAAGTTGATTTATCATTTATTATTTTCACAAAACAACCTTCTTAGAAATAGCTGTACATTGAAGAACTTAATCAGATTCGTCAAAACATTCTGCGCACGCTTGCACATCATGGCTTCAACTGAGAGATCCCATTATGCATTGTATTGACCCGATAGCCTCACTCGAATGATTCTTATAAGAAAATATTCTCTCATTGCGGGCTCAGGATTAATGACAGCTATTCAAAAAGCCAAACTTGGACGAATTGCTAAAATTAAAGTTTAACTTTATTATCTAAACTCTTAAATCCAGGATTTAGTAAAAATAGTCCAATCAAGAGTTTCTATGACAACATAGCGACTCTATTCGTGCAGACAAGATTCAGAGGTCAAATTAGTTCAAACTTGAAGCTGCTTTTTTCCACTGTCGCTATTCATCTTGGAATTGTCGAGAACTGTTAAAACTAATATGGTGTGGAGGATGTGTCGTTCATTAGTCAAATCGTTGCGGATTACTTTCGAGAAAAATAAACTGTACTAAAGGGCTTCGAACTGGATATCTGTTTATAGATGTGACTGAACAAGAGTCCCACAGGGAGCAGCAGACTAGTTAGTGATATGTGGTTAATCTGTTAGAGTGGGCGCTCTTTGTGAGGTCAAGAAAAAATAATTCTATAAAAGAAATACAAATTCAAAACCATACAATTCTCAATAAATCAATTTATTACTAAGGCTGGTTTGCTCATAAAGGCCAGTCCAATTTCAACAGCAGACAATGCAGTTTGAATATCTCTGCTTAAAAAAAACAGCAGTCTTAACTTGTAAATTTATGTAGCAATTACTGAATAGCTAGCGGCTAAAGTCAGTTCTAGCGATATAAATTCTATGAAGAGACTGATGAAAGCCAAAGCCTGGTCACAAACTAACCTTTTTACAAAATGTGGTCAAAACATCTTATTCCTTAAGGTTCCTTGAGACCAGTGGCGTAGCGAGGGGGGCAAGGGGACGATCGCCCCAAAAATTTTCGGCTCGAGCCTCTTTTTGTGTGAAGGATGATGCCAATGCTTTGAAGTTTTACTTTAAATCCTAATTCACAATATTTCACTGTTATCTCAGCATATCGATTAGAGTTTTTCGAAAAAATATATAATAGAGTGAATTTTGAATAATCATTTATTGTGTTGAAATTTGTCTCAAGAAAATTGCCCCCCTTTTGCTTAAGCCTCGCTCTCCTGCTTGAGACGTTCAGGGTACGTTTCGTTTCAAATACTTTCAAAAAAACCTTACAAAACTATATACCATTTCGTATATGATTAAGATTAAGAAAAATTATTCTTTGAAAGCATTTTTTTTTTTTTTTTTTTAAATCTGAAACGATGCCAGGGCATAAACTTTATCATATGAGCTTTAAAATGGTTTACTAGGAACGATTAGTTTTGTAGGGTTTTGTTGAATTTTAAACGAAACATACCCCTGAAAGTCTCCAGTAACCTTAATTTTGCCGTAAATATTAATCTAGACACTAGTCAAATTCAACTTAAAATAAAATTAAAACAATTCTGATGATGGTCATCGGATGATAACCGAAATATTACTAGTAAAATGTTTAAAAAATGGCTTCTCGTTTTTACTTTTCTAAAATTAAAATACATCGAGCTTTCGGACTACGCGTCCATCTTCAGGATAAAATGGTAAAATGTTAAACGATCCGCTAAAACTATTTAAGACCCCTTGCACATGTCGTCAGAGGAACTCAATCTGGGGGACACAACAAAAGACTTTTGCTCTCTTGAGAGCTAGAATCCATTGTTTTGTCCCTCAGATTGAGCTGCATTTTGACGTGCTAAAACAAAAGATACCTATAAATATACTATTAACTTAAGGTGTTGTATATTTCTGGAAGTGTTCTGCCATTGTCTCTCTATTCGCGATTGTCTTCTCTGTTGGTCCAATTCCTTTCTCGTTTTCTTGAAACGAATACAGATATAAAATATGGATTCACTAATAAAATTTACATCCAAAAACTAACCTTCATACCTTCTTTCTCTAGAGATTTGTCATCGCAAGGTATTACCGAGGTGCCTGATGGTAGTTTTATTAATTACACTTCCTTAGTTTACTTGTAAGTAACGAGTCTTTAAGGCCGATACACACGAAGGGTTTTGCTCCCGAGAGTCATTTTGCACAACCGGTACACACGAGGGAGCATATTGCGGGAGCTTGCTCCATATTTTAGTACACACGAGTGAGAATTTTCAAATTTGTTCAATTTGCTCTCAAATATTTAACCCGTTTAATGGCATAGAGTGTTTCACGGGGTGAAAATCCTTCTCCCGAGGATCGATTATACCTATGAAATCGTTGATACACAACAGATGAGCTTTGTTTCAGGGGCGTGCCAAGGGAGCAAAACCCTTCGGTCTTATCTCACAGGCAGAGGGCAATGATTACTATCTTACTTCGCTTTCAAGTCTATAATCATCAATGGGGAACGTTAAGGTACTAAAGTAGGGGGTGAGGTAGTCCTTGCGCTCGTGAAAAGTGTGTCTTTGGGGAGAGGGGGTTTGTTGGCCCTGCTGGTAGTGGGTGATACTGGTATAGATACTGTTACAATGATAATACTGGTACATGATAATGGTACAGGCTTTAGCTATAGGCAAATGAACTTCATAATGCGTAGTATTTTATTGAGATACCGGAGAAAATAATTGCCTTTTAGAAAAGGTTTTGTCACGCGATTATACTGTCTGCACGGGGCCTATCTCCAGGATGTTTCCGCAAAATGCTCCTCGCAATAAACCAACTTTGACAATAATTTTTTATCGACGTCTTTGCCTTGCCTCTTTAGTTAAGGAACTAATCATCGGTAATAAGAGTGAACCGGTTCCTCATTGAGGTTTTCTTTTAATCTTAGATCACTTGCCAACAACTCTATACGATCGCTGTCAAGATATTCCTTTCTAGGCTTGCATAATCTACAAGAACTGTAAGTAGATTTAAATGGTTAGTTAGTGTGGGTTGAGATATGGTACGGATTCTTTTTGAACTACCAGCTGAGCGAAAAACTAGCTGCGCAAAGCATTGTTAGACAAAACCTTCGGCCCTCACTCTTTGCTTTCAAAATCATTTCTCGCGTGGTTTTTGGAGAACACAAAGATAAAATTTCACTTTGTTTAATAGTTTTGGACTTTTCTAGGCCTCAAAATATATCGGATTAAATTTCCAATTGTTTTGAGGTTAAAAATAGTGCTTGAACATAGGGCTGGCCATGAAAAATCCCAACAGACTATGATTGGTTAGAAAAATTATTTTCGCTCAGCTGGTAGGTTGATAAACATGGCCGTAGAAAGCCAAATTAATTTTGGGGACGTAGCGCGCTTGGTCAGCGCGAAACGAGCATGCTCGAATACCTTTTAAAACACACATTATTCCGGATAGAATAATGTCATTTTTACTCATTGGTATTCGTTTTAAAAAAATGATTACCAACAGGGCAGTGTATACGGAATTGCAGGCATTATATTTTGGTTTCATATCAATTGACCCAGCAGCGGCACGGCATAAAAGGCTTCTCCTTCGATTCACTGCCCCCCTTTTGATCTACGTTTATCATCAGAGCGTATCTGCCTATACAAATAACTTTCCCTCCGCCTCCACAAACACCGTCCTACTGTGAATCTAGAGGAGTACTTTCAGGTGAAGCGAAGCGCCTTGGCTGTGAGAGCCAGTATTGATTCATGTTAATAATGGTAATAAATATAACCGTCACAGCTGTGACCGAATTTATTCCAACTTGGAATTGTGTTCATTGCTCATGCTAGCTCCCCTCAGCAAAGCGAGTCCAACGCTACACATGTTCCCGAATGTTAATTGAACAAATAGCAACTAGTAAAAAAAAAAAAAAAAAAAAAAAAAGTTTTCCTTGATGTGTTTGACCAGCGAGCAAACAAAGTCATTAAAAAATATTTGGGTATCTACGGCCTGGCTTGCCTTATTTTTGGGGGGGGATGGGGGGACACTTTTTGTTTGTTTGCATGATTACAGGCACATTTACTCGAGGTGAACCTCATTTCAGTGTCAAAACTTTCACAAATACCAACATTAAAGTTAAGAATGCAGAAGCTCAACAACATCTCAACAATCAATACCTTAAATTTTCACGGATCTTCATTCAAACACGTGGATATTTTAGTCCAAACGCGGGCTAACCCTGAGGAACAGAGAAGTGACGCCAATTGAAAATTAAATATTTTAATTAAATTTCTTGACATTTTCGTTCTGTTTGCAGATACCTTCAAAACAACGGGAAAATCAAACTGGAGGATAACGCCTTCAGTTTCTTACCATCTTTAAAATTCCTCCAATTGAGAGGCAATACCACAAAAACCATCAACATCACAAAAGAGACCAAGAAAGAGAACATACATTGTAATTTCTACAAGAAACCTCTGTCCGAATGCATAGGCCCCCACGTACCGAAGTGCAAGGAAGCGTTAGATTTGAAGGAAGAGGAACTCGAAAAGTTTGATTTACAAGGGTGTGCGCATGCACAGTGTGAAGTCAAAGAGACAGGCAAGACAATTCGGTGTTATATGGTTTCTGGCAATGCTAATGAAACGTCATGGAGTATCCTTGGTGATAACTCTGCCGTTAAACTTGCTTTATGGACGTTTGGCCTTCTTGCTGTGACATCAAACATTCTAGTCCTTCTGACATTGATTTGTAACAGGGATGCTCGGAAGTCAGCGCTTTGTGTCTTCGTCATGAACCTGTTGCTAGGTAACATACTCATTGGCATCCACATTGTCATCTTTTCTGTATCCGACACCTTAAAATACGGGAACTTTAAACAGTACGGCGAAGGACGATGGGAAATCCGATGGTGTCTGCCGTTGTTCTTGATCAAGATAATTGGACTAATGCTTGTAATTCTATCGCTCTTTCTTGTATCTATAGAGCGAGTATTAGTTGTACTTTTGAATTCTCCGAGACACATAGACTGCTGTCGATCCGTTGGTTATGTCATAGAGAGCTGGCTATTCGCGGGAGTTGCGGCCATTGTGCTATGGACAAAAACCGGGTCATGGGGATATCTGTGCTCAACTCATGCCAACAGCAAAGACTTCGTAGACATTAACAAAGGCATCAACATTAGCCTTTTCGTAGTATGCGTTATCTTATTAATTTTAAACATTTGTTTGATTTGCCGTCTTAAAGGGAAACATCACGAAAATACTCAGGCGCAGGAGTACAGGACTACAGTGCGCATGTTCATACTTCTACTCTCGACGTTCATCTTTTGGGGTGCTCCTTATATGGTAATGGTATTTCTAGTACCAAAGTTCCTAACGGTTACAGTTTCTATGCAAAGTCTTGCAATCTCGTTAACAGTCAATGCATGTTTGCATCCATTTATTTATTCGTATGATAATGATAATTTGGAAAATTTATACAGTGCACTAGCGTGTAAAAGAGACTCGTGTCTGTTTGTTCCATTGGCGGTACAAGGACAGACATGCTACAGTGACGAAGAGAAAGCTAAGCAGGAGATTAACTTAGAACTTACGTCTTTGCCGCACAAAAAATCTTTAGAATCGATTTCCGTTAATGAACGAAAGCCTTCGTGTCCGTACATTACAGAAACGTGTGCTCGGATCTCTGAAATCTCCAATACAGCAGATATGGTAGCAGTAAGGGGATCGGAGATGTCTAAAGCCGAGGGCGCAGTCATTATTAGGAATAAGTCACCTATAGAATCCAATTTTCAGGAAGACTGTTCAATTCTCGTTCATTCAACTCCATCATCTCCTGCAGCCTCAACGAGAGATGCACGACCATTCATTGACGAGCACAGCGAATGCGGGACTTTGTCATCCGATACCAACATCACGTGGATTAGTGACTGTCCAAGCCATGCGCATCCGCGGATAGGCGATGGGAACTCAACAACCTCGAGTCGTGCGTCATCGATCCCATTAGGTAAGTCGGCGGCTTCACCTCGTATCCCTAGAAAGAGGTTATCGTCTGTTAAATCAGACTCCGAGAGGAGTGACGATGATGAGTCCCATGAACGAAAATCACCTCCTCCAAATATCCCCGTGTTGGAAGAAGACAGTAAAACCGAAGAGAAGGAAGGAGACACCAGAAAGAGCAGCCGTCCTATGTCTCCTGTAGAAATGCTTTTTAAAGTTCTGTCGCCTAAGATGAGAAAAAAGAGACCAAAAACTGACGAAGGCCTTCCAGATGGTCCCACATCCACTGTAGTAACTCGAGGCAAGAGATCAAAGTCAATGCTTGTTGGGAAAGAAGCCAAATCCACACAAATTAACGAAAATGTGCTCGAGCCTCTACCCCCAGCAACACTAAAAGATCATAAGATACCCTTGGCGACTCGGGATAAAAGAAATGCCGTTCTTGTAGTTGAAACTGGACAAAAGGGACTAGAGCTTCAACTTCCTTCAAGTCCAAATGAAGAAAACGATAAAGTTGTTCCCTTCTCAACAGGCAAGCCAGTAAATTCTAAATCAATGCTTAGATTAAGCAACAAAGAAAAGAAAAAGAGGAAATTAAACCGAAGCTTATCGGAACCTGTACCTAAAGTAAGAATTTACGAGAATCCTGTGGCTGACTTAGAAAACAATAACAAAGCCGGTGAAGATAGTGTTCCTACGTCACCTACAAGAATATTAGCCAAGTTGGAGGAAGGTGACACAGTTCCTGAACTACCGACAGGCATTAAGCCAAAGTGTCGAAATAGTACTTCATCTACTAGTTCTAGCTTACGATTATCGGGTAAGAGCTTAGAATGGGACCCAAGCTATGTTGACGAGACTTACACAGACGCCCTCCCCCCTTCCCCCACAGCACCACCAAGGGAACCCAAAACATCAAGCACAGCGTCGTCAAGTCCTAGGTCTAGTTGTTCAGGTGATCAGCTGGATCCCAATAGGAAGACGGACCTATCTAGTAGATACAGTCTTGAGTGGGATCCAACCAGCGTCCAAATGAGGAATAGTGTCATCTCCCACGATTCTAGTGCGGACTCAAATCCAGAACATGTTTGCGAAGCAACCATTGTGTAAGTTGAGGGAAAAAGGAAAAAAAAAAAGAAAAGAAATCGAATACGACAGCAGTCATTCAACATTGCCATCATGCTGCTTGATGATAAAATCAAGATATGAGTTGTTGCTATGAAAAGAAAAACAAGAATAACAATGACAACAATTACTGTAATAGTAATAAGAATAATAATGATAAAGATAATAATGATAATGATAATAATAATGATTAACATGGCTTGCTTTCGAAGGCAGTTCACGACAACGATGATGATGACGATTAATGATAATGGTGATTAAATTAATGATAATATTAATGAATATAACATAGGTTATTATAATGGTAACAGTTATAAAATTAATGGCTTCGAAGGCATTTTTATATGTTGTTGATGATGACGATGTTTTTGTTGATGATGGTGATAATACTGATATGATATTAATAATAGCAACAAGAATTTAAGTAACAACAAAACCATTGCGAACATTGCGTGCTTCCTATGTTTAAGAACGGCATAGCTGAATAAGGTGTGCATTAAGGATCAATACAGAGCCTATATTTTTGTCAATCAATATACCATAATCGAGTTTAGTTGGCCTGTTGATTGACAAATACATTTCTTCTGGTTATGGAAGATCCAGTAAGGGACCAAGGCTATCATGACCTTTCCATCCTAAATGCCTGTACTCGTCACACTAAGGGTTTCCGGGTCGTTTTGCTCCTTCGTGTGTACCAAAGATTTCATGTAGAAAAGGCAGTGTCGAGAGGAGAATTTTGCCCTGGCTGACGCTCCCTGGTTACATATGGCTATTTAAAAAAATTGCTTTTACTCCGACGAAGAGCGAAAGCCCGAAACGTCAGTAAAGTTAAGTATATTTTTCTTCTTTTTTTCACGGTGTTACAGATTTCCTTTTATTGGTTATTGTATTCATTACACACCGACGCAGCCTATACTAGTTTACTCGCTAGTTTCCATTTGTATTTCAAAAAAGGTTGACGGGGCGATCGGTGATTGGCAATTGAACGACCAAAAAGAACTGTGGAGCAATAAGAATTTCTTCATCTTCATTTCTTAAATACCTAAAAATCACTTTACTATTCAGCGAAAATCTTCAGCAGGCATTATTTAGGGTTTTAGAAATGAAGATGAAGAAATTCTTGTTGCTCCAAAGTTCATTTTGGTCGTTCAATCGCCAATCACCGATCGCCATTCCGTTCGCCACGTCAACCTTTTTTTAAAACAGCTATATCAGCGAGCATGACCAAACCATGCAGCAAGGTCCCGTATCATGGTCTCTCGTGCGTACTACTTGTGCAAAATGCCCCTGGAGCAAAACCCTTAGTGTGTATACTTTAACTCCTTTTAGGTTCATGATTTTGTTGTTCAAATACCCTTACGTCATATTCAGACCCCCTATTTTGTTCTCATTAATGAATTCAGGACCCCCTGGATCGACCATTGATGGTATTCATTGAAACCAAACGTGAAAACGAAAATTATCTAAAATTAGAAGCTCAATTATCGAGTAATTATATTTTCTAAGAAAATTTTGCGCCAGATCCATTTAGCTTGCCTCCATGAGGGCAAAACTCACAAGAAGCTTGTTAACTGAAATCATTCAACTGAACCCAACGTACAAACACTATATACTTCTTAGCCGAAACATTATCTAAATTAAATACGTCCCTAATGTAAAATCTACAAAATCTATGAATGACGTAAGCCCTTGTCCTTCATTAGCCAACCAATGGTGGATGAAACCAAGCAATTTGTGAAGAGCCTTTGTGAAAAATGTGGATATTAATATCAAAATTATAATGCCTTTGTTAGTAATATGAAGTATCGCTATAGTGTATGTTCGGCCATTCCTAAAGGATCAAAAGACAAAGGCTTGGCGGCCATGTTGGTACCACAGACAAAAGGACCTAAAGAGAAATCTTTTGTTAAAAGCCAGCCAACATGGCCGCGACGACGTAACTTAAAAAACACTCTATTCTTAGGTTGCATTTCTTCCTATGGAATATAGAACAAAAGACATGGCCGTCATGGTTGATATAACAAAAGAAGCGAAGACTAAATCTTTTGTTGAAGTCAACCAACATGGTGGCTATGACGTCACCCAAAGGATACAGTAGAGAAATTGTTTCTACTGCATAGGACATTTGCATGATGGCATAATTTACTACCAAGACCGGAATGCTATGAGTGGCTTCTATTCTCAGGTAAATTTTAGCAACTGTCTCTTTATTTCCTGGAGAGTTGAACAATCTGAATAACAAAGCATTTTGACAAAGAATTCTGGTAGTGGTAGTAAAATTAGACCATCATGCAAATGGCCTATTCCCATCTGTTCGTAACGAGAAGTTAAAGCTAGAGTGACTTTATCTCACCCGTGAAAAATAGTACATATAATAGTTAGTGGTAGACTCTAAACCCACTGTTTACTTTTGTTCTTTAGCAACTAGTACAAACTAAATAGTCATCTTTCTTTCACGGGTTAAATAACTCTAATCCATCCAACAGATATCTCATTCTAATACGCCTAATAATGACATTTTAATGTTAAAACTATTATATTAATTTATTATGTCTATCAATATTGTATGTACTTTTACGTCAATGGCGTGTTATTGTGAAATAATATCGAATACGCTAATAATTATTATGGATTATTAATATAAATAAGGTATTTATGAGAGTTCTAATAGACAATGTAATTAAGCTCAACGGCTAATAAAAGAAATATTTCAGAACTGTTTACTATTGTAATTAAAGCTAATTATTTGGAAGGGTGGGAATAGCGCTTTTCATTTGATAACCGCTGTGATCCTTTACTGCAGATTCACTTGTACAGATTTAGCCTCGTTTAAGAGAGTACAATTAAGTCACGAATACCAACGGCAATACGAAGTATTATTAGAAAAATAACACCACCTTTGAATTTCACAAACTTCCACAGGCAATTAAAGTGCAACTAACCTCTTTCTGGTACTCATTTCATGAGAATCTACTTAGTTTCTAAGTATATTTCTAGAATTAAAAATCGATTTTAAAAATTCGAAAATTGGTTTCAAAATTAAGAATTTGTGGACCCACGACCATGTTTATCGGGCTTGGAGCCTGGACTTGAGTGTGACGTCACCCAGGCCTAAACTGTTGCTTGGAAGTAGTAAATACATCAATAAACACATCGTAAAGATGCTAGTTTGTGGTGGAAATTTGTTACTTTACAAAATCGAGTTTTTAGGTACTAGAAAACATTAATTTATTTGCAAGTTTTCTCTATCGCTGGCCTAGGGCGACGTCACAGATTACTAATACCAGACCTCCTTTGAACGCGGTCATTGATCCAATTAAATTGATTGAGGGGCTATAGTATCGAAACTTTAAATGATCGTAAAAAATGAGAACTTTATCAGAAGGCAAATGTTTTTCACAGAGTGAGACGAATAGAAATGGGGATTCGTCGTCCACTTGGTCTTTTTTCGGGGTTAGGTGCAGTTTAAAACAAACTGCTTCCCGAGTCTAAATACATCTATATCCCATGTCATCATCGTATTCTGCGTTCAGCAGAGTGGTAACTTGAACCAGAAGAATGCTGGGAAACTCGACCCGCATGCGCTACTTGATCATGTTGCCATAGCAACTCAGCTAGCGCGTTGAGGATTGGCGCGATTTCCTGGGGAACACAAAACAATAAAATCAATCCAAATTGGCTTGAATCACACACGCAAGGTAAACCTTTTCTCCTCGACTTCGCGCAGCTTAAAACCCAAAAGGGGGAGGAGGGGGGATGGTGGGAGACAAGTGGGCATAGGTTCCTAGAAGGGAGTATTTGTCTAAATAAAGAAAAAGAAAAAGCAAACCCACGAAAAACAGACAACAAGCTTGGCTACACAGACTGCCCCTGGGAATTGAAACTGGGGATAACCTTGGGTTAATGGTTTCCATTTAAAAACATCATTTTGGGGAATTCTCGATCATAAACTTGTCTGCAACTGTTTCTCGGTCACTGAAGTCAAATAAGAGTGTTCGTTTCCTGTCTCACCAATATTCCTGCTCTTCCATCAAGACTGCGCCCGTCGGAGAGTCTGGGTCCATCAACATTTGCGATTTTTAGTACTGGTACTGACCATTTTTCTTCAAATTCCCTTATCTCCTGTTCAGTGATGTCGCTATGTAAAAACTGGTCAAACCTATTGGGACGATCGTTCACTTCATTGAAGAATATATTAAGGCATGTATTCGGGGGGGGGGGGGGGAGGTATAAGGGAAACCCGTCGAACTATCCTCAAAATTGTGAGGGGAGGCCCACATCATAGTTAATAAACCTAGGTTGCCAGAAATTGCCTATAGCTCACATGATCATGCGTGACCAACACCATTTTTCATTAATTCGAATAGTGCTATTGGTTGTAACGTAAAATAACCCTTACTTTGTTGCAACAGCTAAGGTAAGGACGTTGTCATTTGGCCCTAAAAGATGATTTATCTACAATACAACAAAGAAATATTTAATACGTATTAATCGATCTATGAATAGAGGGTTTTGCACGGCAGAAACAATAAAATCGTTTTACATGAGAAAGAATTCAATCCCTTAGGGGAAAGAGATTCTATTGTTCTGCCATG
>WUAP02058670.1:0-17861 GCA_015163945.2 Stichodactyla helianthus
CAGATGAGGAGGAAGAGCACTAAGCTGTAGAAACTTTAGTTGGTGTCAAGGCCGTGAGTCTTAACTTCACCTGCTATATTTTTATAATGCAAATAAGTTTGGTCCGGGCAATTTTTTCCTGTTATTTGCACTAATCTACTTTGCTTTGAACAGGTTCGAATTTATACTGGGATTTTGTTTTTTTATTTGTTTTTTGTTTGTTTGTTTGTTTGTTTATTGTTGTTGTTGTTGTTGTTGTTGTTCTACAACACTAGCTAAAAACAACTAGGTCAGTTGCAGTATTCGCGCTAAAATCTCGCCTCTGAAACCACTTCACATTTGATGGATTGCTAGAATCGCATCGAAAATCGCTCAGTAAATTGGCCTCAGTTACTAATAAGCAGGGAATAGGTCATCAAGAATGGGGAATTCGTATTCCCCACTTAAAGCACAGGCAGCCCAAAGATTCAGTTAGAGTTTTCAAAGTAAAAGCTTTAATTCAAATACAAAATGCAACAAAGTGTCCGTACACCGTAATACTTACGGACGGACACGAGGAACGATGTATGAAGTATCGCGGTTGTCGATGGTTGTCTCAACCAAAATCAATCTGATAATAACAACACCATTTTAACTTTGGTTATTCTATCAACCAATAAGCAATTATTATTTTAATTGGTTGTCAATTGGCTTCAACTGGTTGTCATGGTTGTTTCAACCAGGCAATTTTTACAGTGTATATATACATATACTTTATACAGTAATAATTATTCATAAAGTTCAAGTACTCTTCCAAAAATATATGAAAAAGGAGTGAATCCCTTACTTCACTTACTGGACACTGAAAAATTGTAGCAAGAGTGCTATGTTGCGACCAAATTCTTTGGTCTTCTCTAGGCAACTGAAGTTTGGTCGCGCGACGTCAACATATCACGCGACAAACCGCAAGGAACGCCTTGTAGAGCTTGGTCCCGTGTATGGGAGAGATGGCCATCGGAGCCCACCTTTTCTGTTTAATGATGGGTTTTTGATTCGTTCCCAGATAGCGTCTTTTATATCCCGTTTTTGCCAATACTCTTCTGTGTCCAGAATAACGACATCTTCTGTTCAAATAGTGTGTCCGGTATCCACCATATAGTTAAACACAGCTGGATTCTGCGCCTGGATGAGGTTGGATTTCTTGTGTTGTTTGAGCCTTACACTCGGGGACTGTTTGGTCTCTCCATCATATGCCCCGCGGAAAGCCCGAAACGCTGTTTGTCGCTTGATGTTCTGGCGCGACCAAATTTCAGTTGAAGTTCTTCTTTACCTGAAGGTTTTGGTCGCAACGTAGCACTCTCGCTACAATTTTCCTTGTCCAGTAAGTGACTCACTCTTTTTTTATATTTGCCTGAATGGATGTCTGTTAATATTCATTCTCTTATTTCCAAAAATATCATGTTAGAAACATTTTTCTCGTATATTTTGGTGGAGAATTCCTTAAATGAAGATCTGCTTTCCTGTCCATTAGGTTAGGCTCTTACTTTTCTAGTGCTTTATAAATTAAACAGTAAGTAAAGATATTTGTTTTTGGTTTCTTTATTTAAACTTTTTGGCGTTTTGGGAAGACAGTCTGAAAGCGTGTCTTACACTCTTTAGCATCCTACAGGCTACTTAACTTTCTCTTTTAAATTGTCAAACGTACTTAGTGTTTTTCTCTGTACTGACGTCACAGAATATTCAGTAACACATAACAGAACTCGGCAACACCGTCTAAGAAAAATTTTGACTTTTCTTTGATGCCTTTATAGGCATTTTGGCTATAGAATAGCTATAAACTATGAATTTTTGGACTGAGACAATATAAACCCTCAGCAGGCTGCGATCAATACCGATCGGCACATTATCGAATGTAGGCTTGTGTTATGACATGGCGTTGCGAAAAATTGCACGTTGCATGCAATGGGGGGTAAACTATAAACAAAAAATAGTTCTGACTATATCTTTGGCAATATTTTCATATACAAATATACTGAATTATATGATTGTGAAGTGATTAAAGATGAAAGATCTGAAACAATGCGAGACTTTTTGAATTAGGTCCCTGTATATTACTCAATAAGCACTCTGAACGCGCAATACACACTACATTTTTTCTCACCTATGCGAACACAAATGTGTTTATATTTGGCGTTCGATAGTACGAATCAGGACACAAGTTTATAAGTGTGAACCTCACACATGTGCATGCATAGCAATGGTTGCATAAGTGGGACATTCTGGTACATGAAACTCCTGTCTTACATGCAAAAGGTTTACTATGGCGACTGGTATTGCAGTCAAAGTCTTAGTTGATGTCTCTCTTTCTTCTTTTGTCTCTTTCCTAAGAACCAGATAATTTACTCCTTTGCATCAGGGAGAAAAAAGGAAATGAAATGAATGAGATGAAATGAGATAACGAAAAAGGAAAAGAAACGAAAAGGGAAAAAGAAAAGAAAAAACATGGTACTGAAGATCTTTAAGAATTATGACTTAAAAAGTGCTTATACTAACACTGACCTGATCATTTACGATTAAGCTGCTAAAGATCTCCGCCCGACAGTTCAAGTACATCCATTTTAATAGCATGCCTTTGACCAAATTGCTATAGACTGTTAGTTAAAGTACTGTAATGGATATTCTTTGTATAGTTAGTACAAAAATACCGCAAAATCAGACATACTGGCACGTCATTACGGACCGCTGAAACGAACACTATTACATTACATTTTGAATAACCACAGATATCATTATCTTATAACTTTGCGACATTTTAGACGTAGGTGTTCTTTGAGTATTAAATGAAGTTTTATAAAGAATAGGGCCACCAGCTTAATGAAGGTCGTATTTTTAGAAAAGGGTGAAAAAACTAAATTAGACAAAATATGACATATGCAAAGACTTAACACATTAAAACATCCCCGAAGGCCAGCTCCATAGTGGGATTTCGGAGAAAAACTGATTACAAGTGCTAGTATAATTAATTTTTAAAAGTGAAAGGAACTATTGAAAATGTTGTCAGTGCAGTGTCAGTAATAGAGTCATTCATTATTGATTGCTTAAATTGAATAATGCTCAAGGGGTGATTAGAACGATTCGGAGAATGGAAATCTTTTTTAAAAGATCTTAGTCATTCTTTTTTGGTATTCTCATAAGTAAAATTGGGTTCATCTTTTAAGTATGACTGGGACAAACAGTAAGATTAGTATTATTTGGATTCTTCATTCGGCAGTTTGATATTTAAAGCACAAAACTTAAAAGATGGATTCATGCTGAGCAATGTTTAGATACCGTGGTCAATTTAAAGTCAGACAAAAATACTAAAATAATTCGACATTAAAAATCGCTTTGTAGTTTAATTCATCCATCAGACTACCTCCTTTTTTCTGAAGGTTAAAACACGTCATCAGTGAATTTTATTTGACTTTTTATCAAAACGTTGAATTAAATGTGTAAAAGCTACAGTTCGCATCTCCCAAAACTAATTAATTCAACATAGAAAGTCCATATTTTTTAGCTTTTTATCGTGATCTTTAGTCAGCATTTCATCTTATCTTCAGGTTTACCGAGGAAGGCCAAATATACCAGTTTCATTATCAGCGTACTTAAAATCACTATTTGGCAACGAAAATAATAACCAGATTGACTTTGTTTGGATTGGCTTTTCTCTACAGCAACTATTAATACTTCATCTTTTTTACAACCCAGTCGCTATGTCGACAGACGTTTTGGAATAAAATTTGAAAACCGCCGAAGAACGTTCTTCCCCTTGTTTTGAAAAAGCCAAGACTAAGAGTTTTCAGCCATTCAATCCAAAATGTTTGAAATAATTAAAAATGCATCAACAAGAGACACTAAGCACCATTTGCAAACGTGAAATATGTTGCTTAATGTTCCGCTTCCTTTTATAGGTAGTTTTTTGTGATAACACTAATATAGTTCTTAAGGCACCGATGAATTCCAGAACCTCCAGAAAATGTATACAATTCTAGTTTCTTTTTAATACAAAATTTGTAAGCACCTTTGAATTACCGCTGCACAAACTATGGTAAGATGTAAGATGGTAAGATGTTGTATACGCTGAAACACTCAGGTCGATTACCTAACAGGGAGAAAGGAAAACCTAGAATTCCAATGCTACCTCTTAAAAAATTTGTTTGTGTTATCTACATCGAAAGTGAAGTGTTCCATTGATAGCCGAGATTGCCAAAGTATTGGATGTTTTAGGCCATCAACCGTCTCCCACAAAGTTCTAGTGAATTGTTTTATCAAATCAAGCCGCTTGCACCTGCACGCTAAAGGAAACTTTAAGTCGTCAAATATTTATGGGAAGACAAGGAAATTTGTTTGAAAAGTAAAACTCCTTAAGTGTTTTTTATGTTGTATGGAATAAAGCTGCATGCGTTGGGTAAAAGGAATGTAAACTTAGGCATTGTCTCCCTTTTGCCATCCATTTGTTTGCTTGCTTTTTTTTTTTTTTTTTTTCCTTTCCTTTTTCTAAGGCTACCCTGAGATAGTTGTCAATGTTTGCTTTTGTTCATACATCCTTTTTTAAATCAAAATTATACTAAGAGCTTTAGTTAAGCTTTATGAAATGTTTTTCCATATTGTATGATATTTTATCAACACGCGGGATGTCGAGTGTTTTCCTTACATCCCAAGTGTTCATAAAACAGCATAGAACATGAAAAAAGCGTTTTATATAGCTTTTATAAAATAGAATAATTTGTTTCCATTGGAACCATGTTTCATGCTCTCTTATATCACACGATTCTTAGCTAGTCACGTTATATATCACAGTTATGTTATAATTTTTCAATAAAAGAGCTTCTATAAAAACCATGTTTTACCTGCAGTATACACCTATTTCAAAAAACGTTGGCGGTCGGCGATCTGAATCTGACATCTGAGACGGAGTAAATTTGGATATATACAAAGCCGAACGATGTAGTTTGTTGTAATAGTAAGTTTTGGGTTTTGACTTTAAAAATGCGCTTTTACGTATTTTAGTAGGGAAATATGAACGCAACAAATTACGTTCCGTCTCAGATTCAGGTTGCCCAACGTCAACGTTTATTGAAATAGGTATATAATACAAACACGACCTCACCAGCGGTCCAATTCTCGGTCATTGGATTTGTCAGCATTTATCAATGGTTTTAAATTTTGCTGATGACGACCATGATAAATGGGAAAATGTAATGACGGAAAGAGATTTCATGAACAAATTTCTTGTAGATGCATTGATCACGAAAGTAATTACATGCACCTGGGTATCAAGAAAACTACTCTACGACACTTTCAAAAGAAATACATTCCACTCAAGACATTTCAAATCCAGCACTTTCGGATGTTTGGCAAGCTGGTAAGAACTTAGGAACTTTTGGATTAATCAATATACTTTTAAGAAATTTTGTTGCTAGAGTGTTCGCTATGAAAATAATATCGCCGAACACTGATGAAATTTGCTATTTATGCAGAGTATTTTGATACAATTCCCATTTTAATAATTCAAACTTAAAAAGCGTTGTAAGCGTACATCATTATTCAACGTCATTAGAGAATCCCTTAATGTATATGGCTTGAAAAGGATTCTCTTACAGTATGGTCAACTGGTAGACCTCATGACTATAAGTGACGGCCTCATACTCTTTTTATTGGTCAATAAGCCAGTCATGAATATTATCTTGATAGCAAGTGGTCGACTCATTAATGATTCCTGACAAGCATTGCAAATAGTTTATGACAGATTTTAAGAAAAGTCTGGAAGTATAAAAGATATGTAACTGCAATCGCAAACTAAAATTTTACTGTTTGGCAGGTGTAGATGTGATTGTTGAATTCTATTTGTCTGTGGGTCGATTGTGATGCTTTGCGGGTGTAACTAAAATATTTGAAGGTTTATATAGCGTTAGTTTGCTTAACGTGTCATATCGATATCAATATATCTGCATGAAGAAACCAGTCAGCATGTAATGGAATTCGCTATGACATCTTTTACCGTTTAAGTTTTTTTGGGAAATACTCCTGCTAAAGAGAGTATCCAAACTGAACCCTAACGTTGAATACTCAATTTTAAAAATTAAGAATTCTTAGAAGGTAAGACGCAGAAGAGAGATTTTTCTCTGCTTTTCTTCTTCTTCTTTTTTTTTTTTTTTTTTTTTTTTTTTTTTTACTTCCTTCTTTCTTTTATTTTCTCTTCTTCCTTTCTTCCTTACTTATGTGCTTACCTACTTACTTTTTCTCTCCTATTATTTCCTTTTCTTTCTTTCTTTGTACAATGTACCAAGAAGGATGATATGATAGATATTTCCGAAAGTCTTAAGTTAATTCTACTTTAGACGATTTCCTACTCTTATGAATAGAGTTCCGTTTCTCTCGGGGCAAATATCATTTTGCAGCACAGAAAGAAAAATTTAAATTATTAAACCCTATAAATTTTTTCACAAGAATAGCAAGTGTACGGCATCGGAGCCGAAAATCTCTTCAACTTTATCAAAAAATTCCCATGAGTAGTAAACAGACCAGGAACCTTTAAAAAAAACAGATCAGCTAACCCAAATTATTTCTCAATTTAATTATATTCTTATAATGCTTAGGGCCCGGTCATTATTAACCATCGGGGGGTGGGGAGTGGAAGATTTTCGATATGACACCATCTGATCCCTTCTGAGGCACTATAGGACTTAAATGATCCCTCTATTTTTAAACAAATTTACTAAAATATGTATGTGATCCTCCCTTACTGTCTGTCATTTTTTACTGATCCCCCCTCACGCTTGCTGTAAAACCTTGTACCCCACCACACACACACACACACACAAAATCCTTCGACCTCCCCGACCCCAGGCCATAAATAATGACCGGTCCCTTATACGTTAGAAGAATGTAATGAGCGGAATATCGTTCGTGGAATATAATACATCGAATGTACTGCATGTCTTTATTTGTCTTACTGCATGTCGAATAACATCGAATGAATTTTCAATTAAAAGACTATTCTCGGCGCATTCCTTTCTTAATTTAAACAAACAAACAGCTCTAGTTTTAAGGTACCACCCAATAGCTTTTCTAAGAAAACTTAAAGCACACTTTTTAATGTAGTGAAAATTTAGAGAAAAAACAGCAGGGTGAACATAAACAATTGTCTTATTAAAACCATCGTAATGAAAACAATATAGTAATTTACCAACTTAACATGTTTAAAATCTCTTGCGACAAACCTTATAAAACATATGTAAGAAGTAGTTTTTATAATGCAAAAATAGCGATACCTTGGTAAAGATTTAGTGAGGGAAATGGCTAGAACGTTTCTCAAGGTAGGAAAATCATGACTAGACTGAGAATCCAATCACTTCATTTACAGCTCGTGAAGGCTGGGTTTCCAGTTTTGCAGGGGTTTTTTTTTTTTTTTTTTTTTTTAACAGTATAAAGTTTTGCATTAACGTCTTTTTTAAAAGCCCCATTACACGTAGAGTCACATATACATCATCATCATTAATTAACTAACTAAATCAAGTCCGTCTTGAAACAGGATATTTAAAGAAAACCATGTTTGTGGGAAAACACAGGTATATAAACAGTTCTGACCTTCATACGAAATTGTTCCAGAATAATAAAGCAATATGTTTTTGTGTTCGAAAATTATTAGTTATACATGATAGCGGCGAAGATCTTAAAAATCGAGGCAGGACATCATTAATAATGGATGGAGCCATGACAACCTTTGCACGTAGCTCCATTACAATGCTTTGCTAGAATACTCGCGCAAATAAACGAAGAATATATATATTTTTCGGCATAAAAGTTTTATGATTCAGCTAAGCAACGCGGTTCGCCTTCTCGTCGTTATGGTCTCTGTTTAGCCTCTTGATCATCGTTTGAGCTGCAAGAAATAGTAAGCAAAAGCATATGTTTTCTTGAAAAATTAAAGATTATTATGGTGGTACATCTTTTTGCACAGTTGTTCTCTGTAAGAGCTTTCATTTGACACGTATTGTAATGTAATCACCATTATATTAGCGCTGGCGAAACAGTACAACGCAGATATGACAAACCTTGATATAAAGAATAACTATAGAGTCAAGTTGCCTGATCGCATGCAACACAATGGGGCATTAACCACCTGTAAAGACAAGGTTTACTACGATAATGATTTTCGTACGCAGGATCAGATTGGTGTTTTATAAATTCAGGGTGTTTGTGAATTCATATTTTTTACTTGAATATTGAAAGTAGAATATAAATTTCATGCTCATCTTGTTGTGCAATAAGACTCTTAAGTGACTTCATAAAACAACAACGAAATACCTATTAATTCGGCAAGACTAAAGATAAAAGGTACAATCTCTTATTTTCAACTACAAGGTTTTTTTCGATTTGTCAACGTAGCATTGATATAAATTTCACCGCTAACTATATTCATTGAAGCAGAAATAGTTCATTTGGAATAATAAGAAGGAGCGGAATTGTCCAAAGGGTTCCCCTTTCTTGTTGTTGTACTCTTTTATGGTTTGAACAAACTCTCTAGCCAAGATAGTGAATGCTATTGCTCGATTGCAAACATTCCCAAGAGGATCAAAGGACAAAGGCATGGCGGCCATGTTGGTGGTATGGACAAAAGGACCTAATGAGAAATCTTTCACCAACATGGCCGCGATGACGTAACCTGCAATCGATCAATATATTTTCATTTAATCAATAATATTTCACCAAGGGAAGTAAAAGTTACCTTTTGAAAAGGTACAACGATATTAGAACTGGAATACTGAGCAATTCTACATCAGCTAGTGCACCAATGAAAACTATACTAGGTATGTATTCCATACAGTATTACTCAATAATTCAAGATGCATTCTTCATTCACCTAAATTATTACACTGTCAGCATAAGCTGGTGGTGGCTGGTAGTTTGGTGCATTTGAATGGTTTATAGAAAGAGCTTAATACTGAATGATAAATTCAATCATTCCGACTGTTGCTTGACATTTGCTTTTTGTGCCTTTTATATGTCCTCATTCAATAATCCTCTTTCGCGATTCCATCTTCTAAAAATGTGCGAAAAAAATCTCTAAGCAATAACAATAAGGCGTCATAGTGAACGGAAAAACACACAATTAGAAAAAGTGCCAGAAAAACAGTTTTGCTTAAATTGGAAGGAAACCTTCCCAAATTAAATTAATTAGCTAACTTAGTCATCAGCAAGACTAAGCAAATGAAAACTTTCCTTTCTTGCTTCATGAGAATAAAGAAGGGAACTAAAAATATATATATATTTTTTAAATTAAAGATAAACTACACTAATAATCAGATTTTAACGCATGATGAATGATTCCCTACATGAGTACATCAATCATTCAACGAATGATTTTTGGGAAAAACTAATGCTTTCGTTCGAAAGTTCAGAATTTTTATGGTTAAAATAAAGGCGAAAATGTATTGTAAATAGCCACTGGCGGCTTCAAAAAAATGATGGTTGCTAAGCAAAAAACATTCAGCAAATATATCCGTATTTTTTGACTTCAACTAGGAGCATCCTTCAAATCAGTTGCCAAAATATTTTTCTCGACATGTGTATCAACGAAGCAAAGTAGTTGTTAAATTACGACTCTTGGTTCATATTCGATTTGACTTTCAATGTAAATAGGATTTTAACAAATTTAGTGCTACTTTTTAGTTTTTGTATGGCATGGTGAGCCATATATATCTCCTTTCGTGTATCTTTAAGCAATAAAAGCAGCTTTGTTGCTCCATGATTGATAATATTTTTCTTGTTTGAGTGTTTTAAGGCAACGTATTTTACACGAGCATCTTAGAAAAGCAACATTCATACCACTTCCCGATTTCAATTCATAAATGACAACTAAAAGTGTCATGCATTAACGCAGACGAAAAAGAAGCTGTTGTCCAGCATTTAGGGACACGTAGCAACACTTACAGCTTAACCTAGACATCATGGTTCTGTTATTTATTACTTGACGATACCATTTATCCTGTATGGTCAGCAGAGATCACGCTTTCTTTAAAGTACTTCCGTTTGATAAAAGTGTCCAGAGATACCATGAATGCACTGAGTTGCCTGAATTTCTTGTTGCAAAACAAAGCTTTATTCTTTTATTTCTTTTCTATTATTAATACAATGATGTCAAGATAAGCCTTTCTTCCGAATCGGTCTAACTGAATCGTGCAGTATCAACATCAAAAAATATCTCAAGTTCCTTGACATGTGAATTTATCACGACAAAAATCTTTTGTTACCTTTATTAAATGTGATCATCAAAGGTAGCAAATTATAATATAGGAAAGTATACTAAAACGCGTAATACTTTATTGGGATAATGTATACACTGATGTTATATAAGCTTCGGGCATATTCGGGGAAAAAACATCGACAGCATTAACATAAATGATGTATTATGGACGTGAGTTTAAGTTCTTGCAAAATTTTCTTTGATGTCATAGTTCCGCTACTAACGTCCTTTTTCATATCAAGAAATTGTTATCCTCGACACTGTTGGAGTGATTGCTCAAGTGAGATAAATATGACATAACTCTTTGTGGTAGACGTTTTTCATTCACCGTGATTCTTGGTCTTTAAATTGACCGAAAAACAAACAATTTTCCAATTCTTACGATTCAATGGCGCTGAAATGTCATTAGGCTTTGGGAGGTAATTTAAATTTCTCTTTTTTTTTTTTTTTTTTTTTTTTTTGATTGCATAAGATAGCCTTGTCGTAGTTTTAATTGTTTGTATGGAAATCACTCGGCAACAACCTCATAGTGATTCATAGCGACTTGCTCACTAAAGGTGGGAACACTTACAACGAACAGTTTTCTCCAGAGAAAAGAGAAAATATGGAGTAACCCCGCTGATATCATTTATTTTATTCTACTAAAGCACAAAGGAAATAATTTCCTAGATAGGTATGTGATTAAACCTTTTATGTTGAGTTTTTTTTTTTTTTTTTTTTTTTTTTTTTTTTGAGAAAATTAAATCATTAAAGCTGAAACAATTAAGGAAATTTGGAATTATAACGAATTCAACTTTCAGTCAAGAGTATTATCACAAACTTTTTTAGATGGTAAGAGTGTGAAAATTCGCCAAATTTCTTTCTATTTCTTTCTGACTATAATACCAAAGCCTTAAGAAATGAAATTATTGGTAAAGTTAGTGTGCTGATCATGTGTCGTGTCCTTTGCGCAATATAATTTAACGATTTATTCGGTAGAATAAATAGTGAATTCTGGATTATATCGTATCCCAATACCTAGCTTACGATGTCTTTTTTGATTAAGAACATTTACAATTTTACAAATTTCGCTCAAATTTGTACCAATGAAGTACTACAGCATCTTCCTTTACTCATCTTTACTCAGTTATAAATAAATTAAGAACATAAAAGTAAACAGCATAGTGTTGGAAATATGTCGCCAAAACATCTCCTAACAAAAACCCTCCAAAAATAATAAGCAAAGTTGATTTTATTTAACTTAAAGTAATTAAATATTAATTTGCAAGCTACAACGCCAACAGTCATGACCACACAAGATTAGTTAGGCAAGGTTATTGTACACGGATGCTGCATAAAAGGCGAAAGAATCTTCTAGAGTGAACTAATTTAAGACTGTAAGCCTCTTAAGCCTATTCAGATAAGATCAGAGTCAGTCGGAATTTTTACTTTCCAGTATCAAAGCACTGTCTGTGTTATATGTTAAATTTTAGTGGTCTCAATATTTTGGTGTGAATAACATAGATCACATGATTATATCATGACGTTGAAATATCACTTAAAACCTCTGCTCTTGTTTTCATAAACCGTAGATCTTAATCTCAAGATAAGGAAAACTGTTTGGCTAAAAGTGAAAAATTTTCATTTAAGCAAATCAATTTTTATTTTTCCCTCCATGTTTTAACGAAACTCATTAACAATAAATTTACCACATCCAAGAAAGACAAATATTTAATGGGCATAATCGATATGTTACTGACTGCCATTGTCGGCCGACGTTATATAAATGACTGTCTTATTAAAGCAAATGCTAGAAGCATATTTTAAAATGGCATATTTTTTCTTTTTTCTTTTCGTTTTTTTCCTTTCAGTATCCATGTATGTATTAATGCAAAAGAAATATTTAAGAAAGCTGAACGCCCTTAAAATCCAAGTAAGTTAACTGCACTTTTCTACAAAACTGACTTATTCTATGACGCAGATGACAGTTTAGAAGAAACCGTTCTCTTATACTGGCAAGGAATATTTATTTAGAAAGGTGCGTTCGTTTAAATTAGTCTTCGATTCTCTGTGTGTGTGTTTTTCATCCTCTTCTTCTTCCTGCTTCTAGATTCTCTGTCAACGAGACAATTTAGACAAAATGATGAATATTTGCACTTAAGCAAAGGTAGTTTTGACCGCTTATTTAAATGCTGGAATGATCTAGCAGCCTTGTTTCTTATTTTGGTTTTTATCGTAATTAGATTCACCACTTACTAGATAACTAGATTTAGGGTCGAAATTTGATGAATTATGAACAAGGTCAACCCTCAATATCCCACGCGTGTTTATTATTACTGGTCACAGAAAGAAAGAAATTGGCTATGTTTTCTGTATTTACTTCTCCTAATAAAAATTTTATTGAGAGTATGAGTATGAGAGAAGCAATTCGCATAAAATCAGTATGCCGAGATGTTAGCGCGAAGTGTTTCTGCTGATATTGTTGTATGTCTTTCTATTCGGTTATGCAACTGCTTGACTATCAGGTACGACTTCTAGACTCATCTATACGAAAGACGTTTATCTCCTAGGCCTTTACAAGGCAAATGCCATTCCTTCCCGCGTATTTTTGTTATTGTTTGATGTGTTGCTCTCTCTCTCTCTCTCTCTCCCTTGGCCACGAGGGTTTTAATCCAGCTTCTTCGTTTTCCTATTTCCGCAAAAAAAAAACAAAAAAAACATGTGAGTTGAGAGATATAAAATATTGAATGCAGTGGCAGCTAGTGTCTGTGGTGATCATGTGACTGATAGCGGGATAAACTGAAAACTAATATTTTTTTATAACTACTAGAAATAATTAGAAATGTGGCTCCGCGATGGCTTTACAGCCTTATTACAGCTCTGTTTTCAAGATACGACTTTACAACGCGTTAAAAACGATGAGATTTAATTTGGCGGTCCACTAGAAAGTCTCATGATACGTGTCGTGAACTTAATTTACAGTTGAGTAGTATTTCCCGGAAAAATGGATGAGGTGATGTTGTCTCATTTATTTTACCAGGTTTCATTAAGTTCGGGACACAATAGGCTACAAGTCGCTGCAACATGGCTTGGAGACAGGATGCAGCGACAATTCTCTTGGTGTGACATGTAGAATTTGTGTGAAAAATGAATTGCAGCGACGTGTTTCATAAGCAAGACAAACTAGGTGACCTATCTCGCCATTAACTGGGTTTTTTATTCCTTCTAACAGGATGAAACCTAAAGCAGTCGTGATCTTTTTATTGATCATAATTCAGAAGTCTCCCTATGATAGTGCACAAAACTACAAAAGCTTCATAAGTGCTAGCAGTTTGCCAACACTACCCACTACTATCACAGACTCCAGACCAGTCATTAATAATCCTAACCCTATTGGTAAGTAATGCCAGGGTATTCCGTCCTCTCTCTCTCTATTTCTCTCTCTCTAGGAAAAGTAGGGCGCTTTTGTAACATTTTTCTCTCCCTTTTTTAAATCTTTGGATATGCTGCAAAAACAACATTTATGCCTCCAAAAAGTTTCCTTTTTGCTTCTTCTAACTGCTCGCAAAAGAACTGGTCTTGATCGGATTATTTACGTGGGACTTATGACACTTTTTCGATCGCAAATGTCACAAAAGCGCCACATGTTGTGGTTGGCAAGCAGATTATGTGGTAAAATAAATTTCTAAGATAAAATTAATGTAGCTATAATGACCTTTAAATTATCCATACTAGTTCACTCTCTTACCACATGCACTTTGGAAGTAGACTTTCAACCCTTCAGAAAAAATGAAGTGTAAATATATGAACATCACTACTGGTGTTGTATAAAAAAATTGAAATTAGCTAAAAAAATTGCTGTGCTTTTTTTCTTTGGTTGTTTTTAACACAGTTTGTTCAAATTTTGTACACAGTTTGGCAAGGCCATGAAAAACATGTGTATTAAAAATCGTCCATTTTCTAAATATTTTTCATGTAATTTTTATATACTATTTTTCCGCGCGTGCCAAGGTTACAAAAACGCCAGATTTGCTAGAACTTTCGATGCTTAAATTTCTGATCTTTTCTTAAGAGAAATGGCTGAATTTTTAACTATAAAGGTATTTTAAAGCTTAATAAGGCATTTTTTTAAACATTATGGATAAAAAATGTCCGGCGGACGGTGATCGGCTAGAAAATGCCGCTCTGCTGGATTATAATGACATGACGCTGACGATAGTGCTGAATACGATAAAGATGATGCATGATGGTGGTGATGATAGTGATAATGACGAAAATGATGTTTTTTGGTTTTTTTTGATGATGATAATGATGATGATGATGATAGTGATGGATACGATAATGATGTAGGATGATAAATGTAGAATCTATTGATTTTTTTTTTTTTTTTTTTTTTTTTTTAACTTAGAAACTTAGAAACTTTTAAGTTTACCCCACCCCCACCCCCAAAAAAACTTTTAAGTTTCTAAATACGTTTCTCCCAAATTTTCTGTGTGTCCTCAAACACCTGTGTGGATAGATACCATTCGGTTGAGGTGTTAAACGCTCTAGATTGTGCAACAGCATCACTTTTTAGACCCTGGAATGTGGCAGGCACTTAGCCATATGTTAGATTGCATGCATCCAATTTTATTTTATACCACCCATTTCATTAATATATGCTATGGGAAAGAATAAATCAATGTGATACACCAGACAAAATGTTGGATATTTGGAATAGAGTTAGAAACAAGAAGTCTCTCTAAGACTTAGGGCAAATGACTTTATTATCGATCAACTACATTCCAAAAACCGAATATTCTAAAGGGTCCGCAAAAGCCTGGAACTCACTCCCAAATACATACTTTGAAAAACGTAAAATCAAAATCTGATTTGAAAAAAAAAAACATTATTTCGACGAAATCAAATGGTCAATTAACCATTTGGTTAACTTGCTTATTAAATGATAATTTCTTAACTTCCTAAGTTTATTATGTATTCTTATTATGTAATTACTATTATTTTATTGTATAAACTGCTTTCATGTAAAGAATATTTTTAGATTATGGGACCGCCGTTTGTAAATAAAGAAGATTTATTCATTCATTCATTCACCCGTTCATTTATTCCTTCATACCTCATTCCTTTATTCATTCATTCATCCATTTTTTCTTTCTTTCTTTCTTTTTCTTTTCTTTTCTTCCCCTTTTACGAACTATTTCATCGTTTGTTTTTAATAGTGTGCTGCCTTTGCGCTTCTTAGCCTCTGTTATTTTGGTTTCCACGATTAATCAAGAACTTCATAATCTCTTACCATATACACATCCAGAGGGTCCAGGCCGAGGTCACTGAAACATGATGCCCTATGAAACTTCGATTTTACATGTGTGTGATGGTAATATAGCCTAGGATAATACAGTCTGCAGAGCCGGCCCAAATGTTTAGGGATTGGGGGTGGAGAGGGGACTAAGGATTACCGAGAAAAGCAAAGGTCTCACCATCCATCTGCTTCCTTCCCTACTCAAGCAGATATCGTTGTGGTGTTAGCCAACGTCAGAAGGTCTACGGTTGGTTGCTTGACAGAAAATAAAGCTCAGATGATTACAGTTTATGTCTAATAGGTAGTCTTTGCCAAATTCTTTAAACCTACCTTTTTTATTTGCTAGAATCTTGCAACGAGCCGCTAGGGATGCAAAGTCGTAAGATTGGCAAGCATCAGATTTTGCAAGGTTCATATCTGCTTCCTGAATTTGCGGCCGATAACGCCAGACTCAACAAAACAACCTTCCCTCAAGGATTTCTTAGTGACAAAAAAACCTGTGGACATTCCAAAACCAGTGGGTATGTTGCTGTAATCTTCGATACCAAAACTGTCGTGACAGGCATAGCGACACAAGGGTATGGTGACCAGTCCAAGAAGGAGTGGGTCAAGAGCTTTTCACTATACTGGAGAAAGACTAGCTCTCCGGACGAGCAGTACGTCATGTACAAACCTCCTAAAGTAAGAAGAAGGCTATAAACTCGATAATATAACCACCATTTACTGACTGTTTTGGACTGTTTGGGACATTAGTGCTTCATCGGAGTAAAAGAAGAGTGGAAGGTTTTTTACTCAGATGGAGGACTAACATCAATACATCCGTTAAGGTGGCTGGCTACTATTGAATCGAGTTTCTGAGCCCACAAGCATGCGCGCCCTTATTTTCCACCGAATTACCATGGTAACCTTCGGAATTTTGCTGAAAAAGATTGAAGAACCATACGTGTTTTGAACTTGAAGAAGATAAAAACCTCGAATTTTGCTTAAGACCCCATACTTCTTATGTGCTTATTTGAAAACGCTCCTAAAAATCTATGTCATATCAAAATTTTTCAAAACGTTAAATATTAGTGAAAGAGTGAAGTTTTGTACGAATTTCTGCTCGACGTGATGGGACGTTTTCCGAGCACTGGTTAAACAAAATTTGCCAAATCCAGGTATTTTCATCTTCTTATCTTAAAGTTATTTATGTCATGTTGTATGTAACATTATCAACCAGTTAACATCTGTACAAATATTGTCTTCGTACATCTATTATCTTTTAAGTTTTAAATTTTTTCCTACTCACTTCGGCTAACGAGATTTTCGCTTCCAAAATTTATAAACACCCATCCATTCCAGCTTGATTATCTCAAAAAATAGTTCGGGACACCCTATTTTTCTGTTCATATTTGAAATCAACATTCAATTTCCGTTAAAAATGATGCCATTTAAAAAAAAGTTAAATATAAAATCCAATAGTAGCCAGTCACCTTAAGCAAATTAGAGCATCTTTTTTTTCGATACGGTGCTTAAACATTTATTTAATGTCTCCTAGTGTATGTTGTGTACACTGGCGCATGCGCAGTCCATACTATTTTACTCGCTAGTTTTTATTATTGATAAGTTGAAAATTACTAATTGTGATGACCTTTAGCTACTGCATGAGTGCAAACTTCCACTCTGATGAAAATGAGAAGCCTTTAATTAAATAAAAGAGGGGACCAGGTTTTTTACTTCAGACTTGCATTATTACAAACCTCTCCATCCTTCCCTCTTCACATTAGAAAAACCCAACATTCCCTCAAGGTCATGTTTCTTTTGTGAACCCGTAATAAATAGCTACTCAAGAAGAGTACCACCTCAAATTGTTTTTCCAAGAAAGACGATAGGATGATTGATTGATTTTACATTTTCAGACTATTTATGAGCCTTCTTGACATCCTCTTTTCTACCCGAAAAAAAGTCATTTTAAAACTATTGTTTTTTCCGTCCATTTTGCAGTTTATAGGAAACATTGATTCCAATACAATTAAGTACAACAAAATTCCGCATCCAAAAGAAGTCAAATCGATCCTTCTGATCCCAATAGAATGCAACAAAGATAAAGTTGGTTTAAGAATGGAACTTTACGGCTGCGTTATAAGTAAGTTCATTAGTTTTAATAACTATTTTAACCACAAAATAAAATATAATTCTTTATTATTATTATTATTATTATTATCATCATTATTATTATCATTATTATCATCATCATCACCATCATCACCATCATCACCACCATCACCACCATCACCACCATCACCACCATCACCACCATCACCACCATCACCACCATCACCACCATCACCACCATCA
>WUAP02058781.1:0-17970 GCA_015163945.2 Stichodactyla helianthus
ATCTTAAGGGCTTTATTTTAATTCCCGGGGGCAATATCACGCCTTTATGATCAGTTTTTATCTGTGCTTGAAATGTATAACACTTGGAGAACAAACTACAGTTGTTCGTTAAACAATTGTCAAGAGTTTTATTGCCCCTTGTGGGAACGTCAGCTAACGCCTTTAATCCCGAAACCATTCCAAGTCTTTCGAGATCTAATTGATTCAAATCGCCTCCAACTACGATCGTTCCATCTGGAAAAGCCTCAAGGAACGTATCTGTTAAATCTGTTAGATAGTCAATGACTTCAAATTCTTGATATAGCGGTCTAGGGGGATGATATAAGCCGCAAATCATAATGTAATGACCAGATGGAAGATGTATTGTGATGTTAATACATTCAAACTTTTCTGAGCGCTGAACCTTGATAACATTAAGATTGCTTCTAACATAAACTGCAACTCCACCTTTTGCCCTCTTATCAGTACCAAACCAACCTCTATCCCTTCTGTATACAGTATAGTTAGTAATGGCAATGTTCACATCCGGTATGATTGGTTTTAAGTGAGTCTCAGACACCACGCAAATGTCAACATCTGCCGCATATAGATCCGACTCTAGAGCAACATTAGCTTTTACCTTGTTCTTACTTTTAGTGAGACTGCAAATGTTGATAAATGCACATTTGGGTACAGCATATCCTCCTTTGTTGATATTTGTGCTTTCGGATGGTTGTTTGGTGACCTTGACCAACACACGCGGTCTATATTTTGATCTGACTGAGCGATACCGATAGGACGTTATTCGCGTTGGAATTCTTGATATTTCTTGTCTTTCCTCTATACAACGTTTTCTCTTCCCTCCACGCTTTCCTCGATACCGCAATATACCAGCATTCTTCAGATCTTGCAAAACTGAGGATGGAGTTTTAAACTTCCGCCGCATCGCCAGTAATGCCTTTTTCGAATATTGCACACGCTTTGTTGATAACAAAGATGGCGGACTAGTTGATTTGTCAAACAATCCTTTAATATCAGTTGTAGTTTCCTTTTGGGGTCCTGGGTTCTTTTCCACATCCATAAAAATAGTCAGATCATCCAGAAGCTTGATATTAGTAGTCAATAAATAGGTGTACTCGGCTTTAGTCCTAATAAAAAGCCAACGGGGGCAAG
This sequence comes from Stichodactyla helianthus, assembly GCA_015163945.2. Lineage (NCBI taxonomy): Eukaryota > Metazoa > Cnidaria > Anthozoa > Actiniaria > Stichodactylidae > Stichodactyla > Stichodactyla helianthus. The sequence goes on from WUAP02058781.1 coordinate 1,153, forward strand.
AAGTTGATTTGGGAACTCGACGAGCTCGCCAATAACTGTTCGAAAAATGTTTCCTTGATGAACAATACTGTACATTTGCCTCATAATCTGAACAAGGTATTAATGTAGATGAAATCCAGGCAAGAACTAGAATTACAAGAACGAAATAAGAACATAAAATAGCAAAAGTTTGAAGAGCTCGTATTGAGCGTTTGGCAGCCATGACGGCGCACCGGCGCACCGTCTTCAGATGTAACGTCACATACATGCGCAATTTAGTATAATCATATCCCACACGTACTAAAAGCTCATGAGATGTTAGGTGTTCTTGCAAGAGCACAATTTAGAGTTTATAACCAAGTCCATTGCATGAGTCTTGATAGGACACGGACTTTGGTAGCCCCTGACTCTTCAAGCTGGGGACGGCTTGTGGGCGAGCAAGGCATGGACTAGCAGGTCTTGAATTTCAAATTCAAGAGCTGGCACGGGACAGGTTTTTAATTTGGAATTCAAGACCAAGGACAGGTTTTGAAGTTGAAATTCAAAACCTGCTAGTCAGCCCCGCTCTCCCCTGCTGATATCAATGCCGCCCCCGGCTTTAAGAATGTAGGCTTTGCACCGAATTTCAAACCCTACATCAAACAATGGATTTAGGGCGTGGTTGATTTTTAACTTATTTTAAAAAACTCATGAATAATTAATGAGCAAAACACAATAGAAATCAGTGACCATGAAAGAGTTTTTATATGTTATAATACTCATGAATAATTAATGAGGCCAAAACAATAGAAAATCACAAGCGTGGAGGAGTCTGTATATCTGATACAGATTCGACCTGATTTGCATAAACTTTAAAGCTGATTTTCTCAGCAAAATTCACATGTATGTTCAAAATTATAGTCAAACACGATCTAGGTAACCTAGACGTATCATAAGTAGTGTAGAATATTCGCGGCTGATCTGTATGGGATCAACAATGGCTCGCCATTGTAAATCCCATACAGATCGGCCGCGAATATTGTATACATTACATATAGAATCGTCTTCATTTGCATAAACTTTAACTTGGATTTTCTCTGCCAAATTTAGCTCATTCCTCAAAAATTCAGTAGAAAATGAGAACATGTAGTTCTAACTTACAGCAATACTTTTAAAAGTGTAAACAATCAAATCACAAATTTAAACGCCAGTGAAATTTTTGAGGTAATACAATGTAACTCTGGATTTTCTTTTATAGCCTTCACTGCAAAGGTCTTTTGTAGTTCACTGAAAAGCTCCCACAACGTTGTGGGAGCTTTTCGGCGAGCTACAAAAGATGTCTGCAACAGTGGTTAAAGCCTTAAATAGGGCCTTTGATTTTTGATTTTCAAGTGATAACAAGTAAAGCTTAATGTGCATATCTTGTGTACATGCTAGTGCTTATCAGCAAGAATTATCTGCATGGCCTAATTTTACAATCTCTTAAACATGTGAGTCTTCTTTTCCACACTCGTCTCATAAAAATCAAAAGTAGGCAATACAATTTTTTAGTTATTATCATCATCATCATCATCATTATCATTGTTGTTGTTGTTATTGTTATTACTGTTGTTGTTGTTATTATTACTGTTGTTGTTGTTATTATTGTTTATGTTGTTATCTTACCAGCTTTGGTAAGATAATTTCTAATGAATCCCAAAAGCAGGATATTAAGCTAGATCTTTAATTACTCCACTTAATATGATGCGAGCCCAGATAAATCTAGCACACATCATGGTATATCCACAGGAAGGAGAGAGTTTAATTCTTGGTACTTCTTTATACATTTAATGGCTCTAAAGTCTTTATGTCATTTTATAATTATGCATTTTTTGCTCTAAACAGGTTTGCAATGAAATCGTGACCTTTGACATAGTAAAATATGTCTACAAAACAAGGCATCATAACGATGTGGGCTAGTACGAAAACATCTACAAAACTTTTTGAAACCAAGCTAACAAACATCATTTAAGTCAAAAATATATCAGAAAATGCTGTCATTACTTGAATCTGTCACAAATAATCGACTTACCCGACTTTGAGTGGATTTTCGCCTGCATAAAATGGAATGCGGACCGGCAAGAAGGCGACTGATGAAAAGTGGAAAAAAGTCCGGAAAACCTCGTAAAAGTTGAAAACTAGCTACCTAGTCTAAAACTGTGATGTGAAGGAATGTAATCGAGCTTAAAATACTCTCCGTAAATGTAAAAAATGAGAAAAAAACTACTACGAAACACGATGATTGACATTTCCAGCTTCTCAACTTTGCAACCAAATGATTATGCGCGAGGCCTGTATTTTGGATATGGTCTATACCATTTTTTCTAAAGTATGGTGGGAGCTCCACTAAAACGCTAAAAAGTTAAGAGAGAAAAACAGCATACACACAAAGCATACATATACATATACATACAAAGCTTGCTAAACAAAAGGACTGAAATATTAGCTAAGTGCAGGCATGCAAATAAGTATTACGCAACAAACTTCAAACCACCATAAATAGGACAGGTTAGCTTTTTAGTGTATCTGATGATCGCCAAGAGCGTGAAACTCGAGTTATTTTATCTTTTATCTCTTTTTATTTGTAAATATATGTTTTAGTTTTAGCTCTACGTACCGGTATAGAGCACTTTCCTAGCTGTGTTCGCATACACGACTTTCAAAAATGGCGGCACGTCACGGCCACCGATCGGGGGGTCTAGGTCGATAGGCGTCAAACGTGTTGAACTCTACTACTTTACTGACAGTAAATGATATACCCGGAGCGTCTTTAAATGGAAGAAATGTTTCAGAACTTAAGACTGATGAGCCATGATGAGGCCTTTGAGACCTCGTTTTCATGTCTCGTCCTAACAAGGAGGGTCTGGGTACGAGAATTCACCGATACGTGACGCCATTTTTGAAAGTCGTGTATACCGTTATGTATTTCTGTATATATATGTGCATGTATAGGTTATACATATATATATATAACAATACGCATGCATATATACATAGAAACAGAATTCGGAAAATTTACTTCCAAGGGTCTTTCGCCCGGAATAACCTCCTTTCTAAGCACTATAACTTTCTATTATTTCTAGTTCATGTATTTCATAATGCCACAGTCCACATATTCATATCATTGCATTTCAATTACCACGACCTAACATCTGTTTCATCCCGGCCTGCTCCCAGTCCGACCTGTAGCTCAGCTGGTAGAGCGTCGGTAGTACAAATCCGAAGGTCGTGGGTTCGAATCCCAGCAAGGATGGAAATTAATTTTTCTGCACATATACAAAGTAATATATAATATAAAAATTAGGTAACACCAAATAGCGGAGCTCCGAGTAGAGTAGAGAGGATTAGAGAGATTAGATTAGAGATTAGATTAGAGAGGATTAGTTTTCTTCTTCGGTCAAACCTTTTCATCTTTCTCTTTTTTTTACTCTTCGTTGTTCCCTCTGCTCTTCCGTCAGAACTCTTAGCTTCTTACCCTCTTTCTCATTCGACATATTCGAAAATATTAAAAAAAATTGCTGGGTTTTTTTTGCCTTGGTTTTCCAAAAAAGAAAAAAGAAATCTCAGTCTTGAAAAACCTCAAAGAAACTAAAATCTGTCAAAATACTTTTAAGCTTACAACTGGAATAGATGGGCGCACGCATCAAAAGTTTGCTTGTTTTTACGCCATGATTTTCGCTCACTGTCCATATTTGGCTGTGTACACGGACACCACCAGCGGGACGTACGTGCCCGCAATCCTATGTGGCGACCATGATTTTTCGACTCGATGGTTTAGCATTTGCTCTTAGGTATGGAGCTCCGCCCGCGGCCCCCACGGAGCTCCGCTTTAAGTGTGGGAGGAAAAAACAACTACAATTTCATCTCGACATGCCTGTTTCTTGAGACGTGACTCACTCGTCAGGAGACTTTAATGAGAAGAATATTCATAACATCACTTATAAGTGCGGCTAATGATCATAATAGGCGGAAAGCTGGGTACTAAGTGTTAGTTGTTGCGCAACAGTGCAACAAGCCAAAGTCGCACGCAAGGACAATCTCACCACTGAAACGTACGTTGGACTGACCGAAAACGACTTCAAGACAAGATACAGAAACCACACCGCATCATTTCGACATACACACTCAAGAAACTCTACCGAACTCAGCAAACATATTTGGAAACTAAAGGGCAGCAACATCGACTACTCTATCTCATGGCGCACTTTAGCAAATTCTAAAGCTTACAGCAGCGCAAACAAAAAATGCAATATTTGTCTTAAAGAAAAGTTTATAATTATCCGCCGCTCAGATCTTTCAACAATGAACAAGCGTAATGAACTTGTGTCCTCTTGCCGACACAGAAACAAAGCACTGTTTCGCAACAACACTTAGTACCCAGCTTTCCGCCTATTATGATAATTAGCCACACTTATAAGTGATGTTATGAATATTCTTCTCATTAAAGTCTCCTGACGAGTGAGTCACACGTCTCACGAAACAGGCATGTCGAGATGAAATTTTATCGTTTTTTTCTCCCACCCTTATATGTTTCGCTCTACTTCATTGTATCGAGTACTTTAAAATGGTCAATTCGAACAGCAGACTTCCTATATAAGTAATGTATATATTAAGCACAATTAAAAAAAAAAAAAAAAATGCCCAGAATAAATCACTAAATCCATTAAATACTAAGTAAAATTAACTACTAAATTTTTTATTTATAGGTGGATTGCATCGCTTTTACAGTGAATTTGAGGTTCTAAAACACATTAGTTTACATAATTGTGGACAAAAACCAACAAGGCATTCTTTCCAAAAGCTGTTATAGAACTTTTCGACGAGAGCATGAAAACGAGGCCTAAGGGCCTATATTTCATGTAAAAGTAAATTAAAAGACTGTGATTATGACAGACAGTAAAGACAAAGTTTCTCTACGAGATATCCCTGGATCAAAACTTTCAGATTTTTAGCGAACAGTCCATGGAAACCTTGTATGCACTGCATCGGGCTTACAATGTTGTGTTAAGCCAGTAAAGCTGTGTTTATAATCTTAATGTGAAAAAAAGTGCGTGGATCTTTATATAAAGACTTTGAAATATAAAGACTTTGAATCTTTATATAAAGACTTTGAAATCTTTATATAAAGATTGCGATCTGGGTGGCTGAAGATGGAATTAACGGTATTTGACTTCCTTAGTAAGCAAACCCAATACCAACCAGAGCCTTTAAGCAAGCACCCTGACGCTCCTTTCGTTGGACGAAACTGATATCAGCCTTACGTTTTCCAAGCATTCTTTTCCGTGTGGGAGCCGTTTTCTGTACAGTGCGCATGCCCGTGATGTAAAAGTTTTCATCAAACTATAATTTTGCCTTTCTTTTGCATTTTTCATTAAAATATCGTTAAATACTTGAACGTATTTATGTGCCGTGTTTGAAGTAGCTCATTAAACCCGATAAAACACTCCTGCTCGTTTATTAAGCAAGGCTATCAGGTCAATACAATGTATACTGGTTCATTTGCATCTCATCTGCATGCAGCCGTAATAATAGCTATTCTTGCGAGACCCTGAAGACTAGTTTCTATTCTAGGAAGCCCTACAACTGGCAGAATTTTGACAATTCTCGTTCAATCATAGTCAGCAATAAAAATTGAGATAACACAAAGTGTCAAAGAAAGTAAACCCTAAATATGCTAATTTAAATTTCCACTCTTTTCTAAAACTCTTTGCACTATTTAAAACTTTAAAACTATTCGAAACTTTATAAACAGTAAGTAATATTAATATTAAAAGATCTTTGGTTTTTAAAAAATATGTAGAAAAAAATCACTTTGAAATGCTTTTGCAATAATCAAACTTAATTTGATGAGCAATGTTTAGCAAACTATAAACTTACCATTATTAATGTCATCCGTTTCACTATCATTGCCAAGCACTGTCCACGATGGAGGAAAATCCAGTAGTCCAAATGCATTGGTGAATCTAGAGTCTAGTGCATCTCTTAAGTGGCAGGAAATGTTGTTCGACACAGAGCACAGTGAAACAAAAGAGTCTAAGAACTTGGAATCTGAAATGTGCTGAGCAAGCAGCTCTGCCAAAATGTGCTCTGTTTCAAAATAATATAAAAACTTATGGGAAGACAAAACACCTAGAGTATTATTCTTGAGACAGTAAACCATTAATGACACTCTCTCTGCAGTCTCATGACCTAAGTATGAAAAGAAAACAACTGTGTTTTAATCTAAATGTGCAATAAAGGAATTCATAATATAATAACTTTGTTACATGCGTTCTGATTGGCAGAAGACCATGCTCCATCATCAAGTATGGAGAGCAGATTTTGTCATCATTGTGGGATTTACAAAAGGAAAGAACTTGGAGGAGAAAATATCATAAAACAAGTTATAGATTGAAGCACTTAGAAAGTGCCCAAATCACTCAAGAAGTGACAAGAAAAACTCGTTAATTGCTTTTGTTTCTCCTTGCACTTCTTTCCAGCTTTTATCACTTCCTGCATGCTCCTGTAACTGAACTGAGCACATTTGAAGCTGTTTTGTTTGTTACCGTATATATCATTCAAAAGTACTGTAACTACATACAATTTGTTAAACAAAATAACAGTTGGCCTAATATGTCAACGAAACTATAAAAAGCCACATGTTTATAAGTTTTATCTAACTGAAGATTTATCAACATCACTTTTAATGTAGCTTCTTTTATTAATTCAATTTTTCATTTTTATTAACAAAGAAAAACCACACAAATACACACAGATTTTACCAAAAATCCTTGTTTCCCTCCTAGAATTAAAAAAAAAAAAAAAACCCACTTCATGCAAATTGTATTAGTTTGTGAGAAACAACACTTACTATTTCAAAATATACCTCTAGGTGAAAATTACTTTTAAGCCCCATGCTAATGCTCTTGATGTTGTTGCCAATAGGCCATTTGCACTAACAGGTCACGATATTAGAAAGAAGGTGAAGTTTCAGCTCAAAATGTTTTACACGGGAGAAATGGCAGGAAATATAAAATCGAAAATTTTATCAGGATTTGTATGAGAAAATGTGCCGGACAGCAAGCTCATGCAGTCCAGTGCATTTTTCCATAGAAACTCTTAGAAAACATGTCATGCCATTTCTCCAGTGTCAAACATTTTGAGCTGAAACTTGGTCTCAACTAAAATGTCTCCTTGGAAATGCTACTAACATGTTGGACATGCTCTTTCCATTTCTGGAGTTCATTTTGACAATGGTTCTTGATTTAAGGGGCCCAAAAAGTTTAGATGTTGTTAGCCAACAATGTTAGAAGTGCTGTCACAAGCCTTTACACGGCGAGTTGCAAGAAGTGTTACCTAAATACCACTGACAATGGTGTCAATTTCTATTCACACCAAAATGATTGGAGCCACATTACATTCATAAAATGATATGAAACAGGACAATAAGAATACAGCTTTACCTGGTATAACTGCACGTAGAGTATATTGGTTAATTTGTTGAGAGGTTGTCACATGTAATTCATCACAGCCCTCAAATACAAGAAAAAACTCTGCTTCACATGGCAGAGGAAAGCCATCTGAATAAGTTATAAAAACAACTTCACCACCCTGTAAAGAACAAAGGTTTAAAAATCACTGAATTGTTAAATTGTAACTCTAGACAATGCAGTAGTTTTTATGTACTTCAATATCTTTTCCTCAATGAGAATAGAATCATGTAATGGCAACCAGCTTGCAAACTTTCTGTGGAAAAACTTAAAGTGCAAATCAAAACAACGTGGGCAGCTAGAAATATTTTAAGGAATGTTTCTATTCTTAGCCAATCAGAAATTGCTCCTTAACCACAAAGATAACAACTGTCTCTGATTGGTCAAGAAAACATTCTTGAAATATTTCTAGGTGCCCATGGTATTTCCATTCACGCTCTAATATTAAATGCCTTCTGTAATAAAAACAAACAACTTTTTTACCACACCAAAACATGAAACAAGAAATCATGTTACTTTAAAATGCCAAAATGCCCTACAGTCCGTTAATTGTTTTGGTGTAACAGTACCAGTATGGCAAGGAAATTACCTTTTCAATAATCATGTCTAATAAACAACAAATTAAGAGCTTAACTTAACAAGCTGAAGTTAAAACCAAAATTTTGTCATAATTGAGAGAGAGTAGGTGTTACATTTTGTCATGCCATTACAGTATTCCAATAGACAATTTTTGGCTGATTTTTAATCAGTAAACAAAATTTTAATCTCTTTCAGTTCAAAGCACATAAAGGTCACTACTACAGTCTAAAGATATTAAAACATTGACCTAAATATTTTCTTGAAATAGAGTGCAGGGGAGGGGGTGAAATTTTGCATGGAATCACAGGAAATAAAAATTAAAATTAAAAACATTAATGGAAAAAAAAGCAGTAAAACTGTTTCCCATTCAAAAACCATTCATGTAAAATCAGAACTAATAGATCCAACTGTGATTTTTGTAAGAAATACACTACTCTGGGAAAAACAAATTTATTGAGTGGGTAATAATGAAATGGGGTGCTTAAAAAAAGGCAAATCTTGCACATAAATACCATTTATGGGAATAAACAAAAACACGAATGGCTATCCACAAACACATACATGAGTTCAAGGTTTCTTCATCCAAGATCCATATTTGCCAAATAATACACGAGGTGTTTTTAAAATTCCAATCAGTGTTTCTCACATCAACAATGGGAATTGAATCAAAAACCATTCATGTTATTCTATAAGAATGGGGAAAATGTAAAACACATTTATCTTTTTTGAAATCCATCTATGTTTTTAAATATTTTTCCTGTGAATGTTTGACTGTAAATTTCATCACATCTGCGATATTTTGTATTGTTAATTTTATTCCCTACACAACTACAGTGATAAATAGCAAACTGATCCTGATGCACTATTAGTTAGTCATCAAAATCCAAAGTCTAGCATTGCTCTTCCCTTAAGAAATATAATTCAAACATTGTCATGGACATGTTATGGAACGTTTTCAAGGCAATAACAAAACTGAAGATGGTCCCTGAAGATGGTTTCTAAGGCCCAGTTCAAACCTCCAACTTCTCATGAGCCGAATAACATTAATATTGACTAATTATAATCAATGTAATTGGAACTACTGATTCAGACATTGAACCTTCATTGTACCTAATTCAGTCAAGGCAATTATTATTTTGCAGAGACAGGTCTTTCAGGGGCACAAGGGGTTTGTGGGAACAAAAATAATTAAAGATAATGTATGCATTACGATCAGCTTATAAGAAATTCATCAGTTGAATCAGAGTCAATCTGATACCTTGCAAGATATCTTCCCGTTTCAGCTCCAACTTTATGTAAGAATTTAAACTCAACTAAAACCCTAATTCTTGAATTTTTGTTATAGTAGAGGAAGGAATCTGTTTATTCCATGTTGAAGCGAGGCTTGGCTTTCATTGAAAATGAGAGACCATGTGACTGCAATTTTTTAAATAACAGCTCTTTTTCTCCTTCAGGGCTGTTAGGAAGATGACTTTTTTAACAACTCTACCTAAGGCCTGTGGAGATTAGTATGCAAATTTGTCCTCAATGTCCTCACTGCCATTCTTCCAAACTTGGATGATATCTTTTTTCTTCAACCTCATTCTTTCTTTGCTTTTTATTCTTTCTTCTTAAACTGTTCATTGAACTGAAACTCTTTTTCTGGCACTTTTTCATTCTTAGTTTATCCTTGTCCTTGTATAAAGCACAAGCCTCAGGATCTTCCTTAATTTTGTCTCTGTACTTTTTGTTTCTTATCACGATTGAATTTTTTCTGTACCATGTGATCAACTTTTTGTGTACTGCACAGCAAGTCAGCTGCTCAGTCTGATTTAGAATGGCTTACAATGGAAAAGGAAGATTTTACAAGCACAGAAAAAGCCTTCCAGATTGTTTAAAAGACAAAATCATTTATTCTGTGTTAGAAGCAGGAGGAGACAGCCTGACTGGATGTTTTCCAAGCAACTGGATAGAAATTGGTGATAAACATAAAGTTTATGGCAAAACTGTGAAGGGGATCTGGGAAACTTTTCCTCGCACTGATGGTGTAGAGAAAAAGCAATGATTTTCAGGAAATCCTGCTAAACTTGGACCAGGGGAACTTCATCTCATTGAAGCTGTAAAGGTTGACAAGCCATCTCTTTCTTACAGAAATATACTTCATTCTGTTCCTGCAGGGACCTGGTTTCAGCTGTTGGTTGTGCAGTGAGAAGTAGGATGTTGGAGGGCCAAATGACTCAGAAACAGATGAGCGGGAACAATAACAAGTTTGAACCAATGCCAATATTAACTACTGTCAGGATTTTCTAGACTTTATATGAGTCAGGTTGACCCATATCAACTTAAATTCTTTGATGAGAGTGGAGTCTCACTTTACAACTGCATCAAGCAATACGGTCACTTGGCTGTCAACAAGCCGTGTATGGAGGTAGGAAGATATTTGAATTCCCAGAATATTACCAGTACATTACCGATAAATTTACTGGCTGCCTTGATGAAAAGCTATATGCAAATACTCTGAATGGAGCTGCAGATACAGTTGAATTTTTAACTTCTTTCTGGAAGCCAGTCAGAACTGATGCAGAGAAATGGTAGTCCTGTGTTAATGGCTGGGGATATTATTGTGCTAGACAACTGCAGAACACACTATTACGCTTGGGGATTTGCATTGGGACAGTGGTTAGATACAATGGGAATAGATGTTGTCTATTTACCAACATGATAACCAGAACTAAATCCAGTTGAACTGGTATTTCAGAAATTAAAAATAGTTCTTTAGAGAGAAAAAAGCAGCCACTTGTGTGCGCAAATTTACATGCAGCCATTTACACTGCTCTCAAAGAAATTACCAAAAATGACTTGATTGGAATTTACAGAAATACTAAATACATATTTGTCTGAGTCTTTAAGGTAATTTTATATTATAGTCAAATGCCGGTAAGATTCTTTTACATATCCTTCCTCTGGTTTTATGTACTGGTAATTTATATTACTGTAAACATGTTTTGTAATCTAATTCCCACATTTTGTCTGTATTTCCTAGCAGCATTCAGACAGATCATTTTAAACAAATGTGCACTCATCTGGATGCAGTCAAAAGCTAGGAAGTGGAGAAAGCCAAAAATTTTGAAGCTTTCAAAATACTGTCATACTGTTCGCAAATTTGCACTATATGCTGCACTAGCATTTCTCACAGAGACAAAGTCACAAGGTGAGGTAAATGTAATACTTTACTAACAATGCAAACAATGTACTTTATAAATATTAGCTTTTTATTCTTATGAGGAAAAGCAAAGAAAAAGAAAGGACAACCGAACTTTATCTGAATTAGAAAACGCTTCATTTTATTTTTTGTAAACATGGCATAATAAACTTCACTTTAACCTGTCTGTGTATATTATGTGACTCTGTCCAAAGACTGCATAGTATAAACATTGTATAAACAATGAAATTAAACTCATCATAATAGTTTAACCTCAAACTTATCAAAAATATATTGCAAAGTCATACACTGTGATGATTTTCATTGTATTACAAAAGTAATAAATTAGTAAGTATTAATTTGAGTTATTACATACAAAGTTCTTATTGGATTAGTTTGTATTTTGCAATGTTTGACACCGTGCCTGTTACTGTACAGGTTTTCCAACAAATGCAAAGCTGCTTCAACAAGAGTTTCTAAATTCAAAGTTGGTCTAGTTTGGTTTTCTAGCAATGTTCCTGGTGTACTGTTTATTGGCACAGTTTGTGTGGGATGGTGGATTTGTGTTCCCACGGTAGTGACCGCAGTTGTAGTCTCAAGCAAATATTGTTCATAATTGTCCAAATCAAAATTAACTGGTAGTGTTTGAAGGCTTTGCTGCATACCTAAAGCAAGCTGGTAATTATCTTCTTCACCAAAAGATGTTATGGTGATCTTCTTTCTCTGTGGAGAACGAATCTCAGTGTCCTGGTAGAGTGCTGTGGTTCACCACCATGAACAACAGTACACATACTAGTAACATTTTTGTAGTTGTTTCTCTCCTGTGCTGTTCTCATGTGAGGCCATGAAATTCCCTTATATTCACAGAGTTTTTAATATGAATTGTACACAGATGTTTTGCCAGTTTTGACACTTGCTATATTTTGCATTGTTTGGTAAGTAAACTATAAAAAAAATCATAATTTCATCAAAATAAAATAGCATTATAATACATTTCTTCTTGATTATTAAGTTTTCTTTAGATTTTTGACGAATTATGCAGGATTTTGCCGGATTATGCGGAAATCGTTGATTATGAGGAAAAAGGCAAATTATGTGGGTCCGCACCCGTGCATCCTGTCAGAAGCCCTGGTAATTTAACCGATTATACCCTTCCTTTTTGTGGCATTTACTGCATGTAGGCTGATTTGAGTGGTGCTGCTGAGAGCCATACTGTAGTTCTTTACTGAAAATTGTCCAATTTCTTCTTCAACTTGGTGAACTATTTTTTTTTTTTTTCAATAGACCTAATCCATTGGGCGTATTTGTTTTCCCATTTCAGACCACGTGTTATTCGCTTGAGAATAAGATTCTTTGTTTTAGGTTCATCCATATTAACGTATCTTCTCAAGTGCTACCGAGAAACAAAGAAACAATACCCAAGGGAATGACTAGTGGTCTGAAATGGGAAAACAAATACGCCCAATGGATTAGGTCCATAGCACTTCATTGCTGTTCAATACATGACTCAAGGACTGAGAATGGGTTTATCTTTGTTAATGTTTGTTCTGTAGGTTGTTTTTTTCCTTGTTCTTTTATTGCACATTGTTTCCTGTGTGTCAGTTCAATAGTATTCTTCTCTCTCCTAACTTCAGCTCTTGTCCTTGAAAACTTAGATCAAGGTTGGTGATGTCCACTGCCACAATGGCTCTTACTGTTCCAACACTGTTCTGCTCAAAATTGTCACTCAGATATTCTAGGTTGAATGCTTTAAGCCAACATTTTGTTGGATTTTTTCAAAACTCCATGGCGAGCCAACTCCAACACCTCAGCCACAGCGTACATAAAAAGTTAATCATGTGGTACATAAAAAGTTGATCATGTGCTACAGAAAAAATGAATCATGTGCTACAGATTCACTGGGACAGGTTTACCACTCTAAGGATTTTCATAGTATGCACATCACACTTTCCTTATGACACAGAATATATTGCAGATACTTGAACTTTTACCTTGTACAAAGATCCTTTAAGAATTAGAAGTCATTGATGATTAATAAATAAGATTTTTTTCTTTCTATTTCATGTATAGCCACATAACAAAAGAAATTAAAAGGCATACATTAAAAAAAATATTTACAAAAAGTATTCCACAACCAAAAAAGCTAAAGTTAATGTTCAGAAAACATGTACCATAAACCTCCATAAATATATCCCCAGGAAATAAGTAATCCTAATTTCTAACAAAAATAACATTCCTATAACAAGCCCCCTGAATAAGAGCCCACGGAGATATTTTAAGGATTGACTCAAAAAATACATATAGTCAAAATATTGTTTTTTAAATGTTGCTTTATTATTATTAACACAAAAGAGAATCGCCAGTGTTTATGGGTTTACTGTCTATTTCAAATTTCCCATATAGTCACTCTTGAACTGTTGTCTTTTGGTCTTTTAGACAAATAGAACTCACAAGGCAGCTCAATGCCACCACCTTCAATCCACACTCCCTCAAGTACTCCACAACCTTTAGAAAATTTAACTTTTTTGTCTGCAGCTAACAAAATTTTAAGACACAAAATGCTACCCAAAAATAGCCCCATTTATTTTTTAATGGATATTTGCATCCAAAAATAAGCCCCTGAATATAAGCCCTCCCAAAAATAAGCCCAACAAAAAGGTATATTGAGCAAATATAAACCCAGGGCTTATTAAGGAGGTTTACTGTATTTAGGTTGATAATTTACTGCTGGACATGAAATCAAAAAGAAAAGAAAAGAAAAGAAAAGAAGGAGAAAAAGATGACAAACTGGTGATTAAGGCATTATATTACTAAGGCATTACTATTATATTATTAAGGCATTGACTACTCAATAACTACCAAGTCAACAGAGCTAACATACTGAAACATTATCCTCTTTACTACATAAATCACTAATCTTGTCCAAATGACCTATTTGAATCATCCTGAACAACTTGTCACTACCTGAAGCCATCAATTCTCTATCACCCTGGACCTACTGCTTACATATACCAAAGCTATCTATGTGTATAATGACCAAAGTTACTAATATTAGATGTCTGGAATCGATGGCATTCTATCTTTATTTACAAGAAAGAGAGCTTAATTAAAGACATTATAATAACACAACAGATTTTCAGGACTGGATAGTGTTGGCCAGTTGCTTAGAAACAATCAGTTACACAAACACTAAAACAGCCAGAATAAGTAAAGAATAAGAAATGTTTCTGTATATACAAAAGAAGTCTAAACTGAAGTGATAGCTAGCTAGCCCAATGCAAGGAGAGTTATGTAAATAAATCGAAAGCCCTTTAGAGCTCACATTGATCGTCAGCTACACACTCATTTATGGTAAATCAAATTTTCCTCTGTTATCAATAAATAATTTTTTTCTGAAAGATTTGAAATTGATAGAATTAAACAAAATTGGTGGTGTTACCTTAATTCGTGGAGCTTAATAATAATTGTTTAGGAAAAGAGTAATGTAAATTCCTAAGGCTCCATGTGCAGACCAAGGACTTAAAATACTAGTTGCAATAGCCAAATTTTACAGAAACATCAAAATAAACTCATAATTCATAAACCTACCTTCGTGGGGCAGCTTTGAGGTGTGAACGCCATACAACATGCCTCTGTGCAAAAAAAGAAAGAAAATGTTTTTTTGAAATATTAAAGTCACGTTACAGGACATACATTGTACAAGATGGCACGTTAAGATTTGATGAATGTGACAGTTAAGGCGTCAATATACCTTATTCTAATGCTAATCAACATTGTGTTTTTGTATATGAAAACTGTTTTTCTTTAATACAAAACCAGCAGATAATAAATATGTTGTCCAAGGGAGTCGTCGCGTTCCCGAACTACTTCACATTAATATTACCCTTCAGAAAATCGAAGGTTAAGCGATTCTCTTGTTTGTGGGTATTACTTTATTTCTCCCGATATTCACGTCAAAGGTACCTTATTTTCTTCGATATTCTTTATATATATTTTAATAAATGACCAAGTCTGAATGCCTATTTTTTTCCAGTCACAACACAAAAGGATTTTAACACCGTATAGAACAACTGGCATAACGTAAGGGCTTCTGTACAAACATGAAGCTAAGAATACAAATATACTCCAAGAAACCAAAGAATTTATACTAATCGATGGATAAATCACCCGTAAGTACGCTGCTCTGATGTATAATGGTGCTGCGAATAAAGAGGAAAATATAAATTTTCGGTTGATCGAATCGAACATGAAGCCAAATTTGGCACTTTAACCATTAGATTGTAATTGCTCTAATCAGGTAAACTATTTTAAACTTTTCCTTCAGTTAAGACTTAATATCTCGTACAAAACTTTCATTGAATGAAGAAAGAAAAAGCAAGTCAAAAATCTGAAGTTTAATTTCTAATTCATTTTGCAAATCTTCCAGCCTGATGAATACATCATCAGTGAGCTAAAAATAATCTCTTGCTCCATCTTAGTAAACTTATAAACGCAAACTTGTTGTGATAACATATTTTTATCTCTAGCTACAAGCAAAGAGTTGTAAGTCGTCAGAATTTAGTTCAAACTTGGTACCTGTTTTGGATGAGGTGGTTTGAAGCGAAGAATCTGTGGTTATCGAACTCATGTCTTGGACTTGTGTTAAACCGGCGGTGAGGAATCACTTCCAACTAGGGAGTCAAGGTGATAAGTTCCGCACTTTTACGATCTAACTCTCCCAGTATCAAGCCCCTAGCAGAAAACAAACTTTTGAAGACACTTTAAAGTACCAGTGCTATATTCCAGCTTGATTTGAGTGGAAAAAATAAGGTAAAATAACTAAAACTCCACCATTTTTCCAGAGAATGAGTCAGTAAGAGAATCTGATACAACTTTTGAGCCAGCGAAACCAAGTCTGCATCAAAATGCCAAATTCGCCCCGTATTCACTGTCCACGTCGACTTACATTGCTCCAGAACCAAGGTCTGTTAACTAATACTTCCATTCAGGGTCCAAATAGGTTTGAGAGTGAATTATTTGGACAAGAAACAGTCAAATCCAGAGGGACATTCCTCCACCAAGAAACTTATCCACAACTGATGTACAACGGTGACGTCACAGCTTAGTAGCCTTTCACTTCAGTTACTGCGGAAACTCATGAATAATTAAATAAGTGACATGGTTGATGGTCCCTGGACTGAACTAAAGCCTTGTGAGCATGATATTTCTAGTAGCAATCGTAATCTTAAAGATGTTTACAATCTAGTGTAAATCAATACGACGCAAGGAGAATCGTAAGCCTCGCTTTCTCGTTATTTTCCCGCCAGTCTTGAAATTCTAAGCAAATTATGGTGTTTGCAACGAGAGTAGTAATTGGCTACAATCCTTAAGGTCCGTTTACACGCGATAAGCTTTGCGATTTTCTCTGCGATTCTAGCAAGGATGCAAAATCGCGCCTGAAACTACCGGCGATTGTAAGGCGATTTTCTAAGTTCATTTCGGCGATGAATCGCCTTTGGTTTGAATATGTTGTTGTTTCTTAAGCCTGGTTCACACTAGCGTCGTAATCGTAATCGTAAGCAACGTACGCAGACTCAGGATCGTATTTATCAC
>WUAP02058892.1:0-13986 GCA_015163945.2 Stichodactyla helianthus
CTAATGAGCAGTACCCTACTGAGTCTGCGTATGTTGCTTGCGCTTATGCTTGCGTCGCTAGTGAGAACCAGGCTTAAAAAATACTGCGTATGCTCAGAAAATGAGAGAAAGTGGTTGTAAATTTAGTCACTGGGGTGATGGCAGGATTTTTCACTTTTGCATGTCTTATTGAATCATTTTAAATGACTCAGGCCTAGGTCAAACGTCGAACTCATTGAAATCAATGGTTAATAAGGCGGTCTTCTTTGATGGCATTAGGTTCGGCTCATGTGAGGTTCGACGTTTGACCTGGGCCTAAGTTTCAACAACTGTCCTAGCCCAAAAGTCAGATGTCGATGCCTCGATGGAAGACCATGAATATTTTCAGTCGTAAGATTCTATTGTTGGGTCTACTGAAGAATGCTATTTTTATGTAGAAATAAAATTGCCTAAATACCTGATTCACAGCCAAACACATCGACATGAGGTACACACGCTCTTCTAACAAAAGCCTTGAAATTCAGTCGAATAAATCGTGCGTGTATATTGGGTTCGAAGGTTTGTAGATGTGCTCTTGGAAGTCCCTCTTCACGGTTGATTGTTATGGCTGCTTCCTCGTACTGTTGAGTAACTTTAAAATGCTGCAAAGAAAAAATATAAACAGCTGCGCAAGTAGTCAAACATATGACGCATGGTTCGTTAGGTTTGATGGGAATCATCATTCGTATGAAAAGATGATTTGAAAAGGTGACTTTTAGGTCCAAAATGTACTGCTGTAAAGATTGCTTTTTTCTAGAGCGTTAGCTCTCTACCCCATCATTCGTTCAGCATGGCCAAGTATTCTGGTACGCAATCATGTTTGTGTATAACATCATTATTTGTTTGTTTTTTACTGGGTTGCCTGTAGCAAACCAAGTCGAAAATGCCATCCGGTTTTTTCCCTATCCGTCGCAAATCGCCGTCTGGGCTTCAAGGTGCATGCCCCGAGTCGCCTCGGGACTAAGATTTGGAACGGGTGGAACTTATTCATATGGACATTTAATTACCGTACAAAAAATAGCTTGTGGGACTTACTTTTAATTAATTTAATTACGGACGTACAATCATTACCGGGTTGCCTGGGTTGCCTGCGAAATGACTTTAGTTCTCACCTTGGAAAATTTGTTTTATTTCAACTGACAGCGCTGTCATGATGCTCGACTCGATAGTGAAGCAAGAAGAATCCCTGGCTAACAGCTAGCACGTCTCTCTGCTATAGAAGATATTTGTACGAACCAAGAAAGCTTACGCAGAGCGAACGGAAGAACACTATATTCGCTTATCTCATAGTATAGTGTAAATAAATAGCTTCTGAGGGACCTTTATTCAAGACGGCTTCGGCGATCAGACCATGGGTCGATAGTGAGAGCCTCTCCAAAGGCTAGTTGCTTAAAGAATTTAGGCCACTTCCCAGTTATCTAAAATGATGTAACATGCGAGGCTTCATGCGAAATCACACGCTTGGTGGCTCGCATCAACTAACATTTCTTTGACTTTTTCTGTTGCTAAAAGTTTATTTTTACGAGTGACCGCGAACAAGTCATAGAGAAAAGAATGGCAACAGGAGAAATCTGTCGTTTCAGGCCACAAAGTATTGTGAT
Organism: Stichodactyla helianthus; assembly: GCA_015163945.2. NCBI lineage: Eukaryota > Metazoa > Cnidaria > Anthozoa > Actiniaria > Stichodactylidae > Stichodactyla > Stichodactyla helianthus. The sequence goes on from WUAP02058892.1 coordinate 1,620, forward strand.
TTCGCACGAAACCTCGCCTTCATGCATCTTTTTCAAGAACTCGGAAATGGCCTATTGCACCACTAACGCATACTCAATCGCGTACAATGCTCACCCTTGGTTGTCCACGTTCACCGATGATCTCTGTCCATATTCTGCCATCAGGACTGTGTTCTACTGTGTAATGAGACACAAAGTGTGCCCAAAGTCCTCCAGCTCTCGCAGTTTTATCTGGTTCATTGTCTATGTTGATCTTGTTTTCTCCTAGCACAACAACGCCAACAATGCGTTTGGCTGTACCTGCAATCGGGTCAAAAATATTCCTTTTAATCATAAAAATCATGTAAATCTCAGATACCCTGAGCACTGAAGAAAATGGCCTGTCTTTGCAGGGTGCACCCCCTGCCCCTTAGATGAGCTACTTACAGTCAATTACGGATTTTATATTATTCACTTTTCCCAATCATAAATCCCCCCCCCCCCCTCTCAAAAAATCTTCGATCCGCCTGATAAAAGATGTCTGTTAAATTTCTTTCTTTGTTTATTTTTTGCTTGTTTGTTTATTCTTTATTTCTTTTCTTTTCTTTTCTTTTTCTTTCCTTTAATTCTTTCTTTCCTCTTTTTTCTTCCTCCTAGTTATGATGATTTTAAGGTAAAGAGCCTTAGGTCTGAAGTAAGTTTCTGTACAACTGCTGTCTACTGATTACTCAATTATAGCTTATATTTTAATCCTAGAACCGATTCTCGTACAAGTTCCATGTTTTTCATTGAAGAATCCTAGACGAAATATTTTGCATTTCCACATCTTTACCCCAGCTCAACCCCCTTCTTCTCCGTTTCCTTTTCAGCGAAAAACCTCTTTCTGTGGTAGATTTAAGGAGGGTGTTGGAGGGTCCCTTTAAGACAGTAAAGTGTCCTTCCGGACTGCTTTCGTACCATTCCGTAAAAGAAATCCTAGATCCGCCTCGGGACTAGATGGTGCAATTGGCATTTCCGGAATTGACAAAGGAACTGGGGCCGAGTGAATATATCAATCTAATTAAGAAAAGATCTTCATCACAGAAAAGATTATACTAATATTAGTATTATTACAGAGTTTGAGCACGATTGTATGAATACATACTAAGTAGCAAGCTTTTAAAAGTCGCAAAAATAAGAGGGAATGTATGGGGTTTGATGACAGCGTCCCCCAAAACCATACACTCTCTTATGTTTAAGATTTGTTTAAAGCATGCTTATCAGTCACTATTTGCCCAAACATTCTAAAATTCGATAAACTTAATAATTTTAGTGCGATCTTTAATGTGATGTGTTTTTTAATTAGATTAATATCAAATTGGTGAAGACGCCCGTGATTTTATCGTGTCCTTCCAAACAATCCATAGATACTTTGCGAACTCGACTTGAACCCAGTCCTCCGTTCGATTCGAGAAAGGCGAATTCCAATAGTAAGTTGGTGCAATTCCAGGAGTAGGTTAATGCATTTCCTATAGTACATCGGTGCAATTCCTATGGTAAGTCGGTGCAATTCCTATAGTAGGTCGGTGCAACTACTAAAGTAGATCGGTGCAATAGGCCATTTCCGAGTTCTCGAAAATGATGCATGAAGGCGAGGCTTCGCGGGAAATCACGCTCGGCTGACATTTCTTTGACTTTTTTTGTTGCTTTAAAGTTTATTTTTACGAGTGAACCGCGAACAAGTCATAGAGAAAAGAGTGACAACAGAACAAGTCAGTCGTTTCACGCCACCAAGTGAGATTTCGAACGAAGCCTCGCCTTCATGCATCATTTTCGAGAACTCGGAAATGGCCTATAGACCTTTACGACGTAAGCATGAAAACAAGGCCTAAGGATCGACAGAATCAAAAATAGAGGCGAAGTTGTCTAGCAATGTCTTTTCATCTCACGAATTCCGTACGGCTGTACTGTGATAGAAATATTTTTCGACTTTCCATGCACTTTTCTTCAGATTAAGATTATAAACACAGCTTTACTGGCTTAATACGACATTCTAAAGCCCGCGGCAGTACCATCAAGGTTTCCATGGACTGTTTGCTGAGAATTTGAAAGTTTTGACCCTGAGATATCTTGTAGAGAAACTTTCATTGTCTGTCATAATCGCAGTCTTTTAATTTATTTTACATGAAATCTAGGCCCTTAGTCCTCGTTTTCATGTGTATGTCGTAAAGGTCTTTTCCTACAGTATATCTGTGCAGTTCCTATAGTAAGTCGGTGCAATTCCTATAGTTCTTCGTTGCAAGTCCTATAGTAAGCTCAGCAGGGGGTGCCCACGCTACTATCAGTCATTTTATGATTCAAATGTACTTTTGGCACGAGTTAAGATCATAAATGGTGCAGCGTCATGTAAAAAATATTGAGGTGCACCCCCCTTACAAAAATCCAGTGATGGAATATCCACTTTGTTGTATCGTGAATGTAAAGAACGATTTTTTTTTGTTCGAATTCACTCACGAGTACTACGGGTGCACCTTTTCCTGGAAGAAATCCAGGAAGAAATCCTGGTTATTTCAACCTCGTTTAAGAATTATCATTTAGTTTTCTAATCGTTATCTTCATAGCTAAACTTTCCCATTATATTTATTTAGTTTCTCATTTAACCCTAAATCTTACCTAAATGCATCTGAATAGCTGTCATGTTGAATCTTGGATCGCAATATCTCAGGTTGGCATCGATTTTGGCCACGAAGTAGTCATCGCGAAGGAGTTGTTTGGTCTTTTCGTCTGTTAGTATCGATTCATAAGCATGTATCTCTTTAGATCCTTTCGGAACTTTGTGCCAAATTTCTTTTTGTCTGAGATCGCCACTCCCGCGAAATGACTTCATGCAATCTGGAATCCAAATAAACATTTCATTTAAGGTACTGTTACACTAGGCAATTTTCCTGGCAACGTGTTTTACAATTTTTTGCGAGACAAGTTGCAAGAGACATTGCCTAGAATAGCATGCCAGAAATGGCTCGAAATTTTGTTGCCGCAGCCGATGCTGGGAAAACTAAAACTGAGTTCTATCATAGCTCAATCTATTTCCTATAGCTAGCGCAGTGAGAGCGGATTTTGTATGAGTGGGAAACGATACGACACAGAGAAATTTTGTTGCCGTAACGAACTTTAACGTAATTTGCGTTATAGTTACGAAAACTCTCAGTAAAGAAGCAGAGTTTTGCTAAAGAGGACAAGTCTCAATCAAAAGGCTGTGATCAATTGTTTTAGTTTCCCCTACCTTGACCTGTCATCCACCCAAATACAAAATCAATTAGCAAGAGCGGATTTAGTGAGGTGCAGGAGGTGCGCACCCCTTTGACATGAGCTATTAGTAGAGTCAATATTGGTACTCGAGTCGCGATCATAAATGGTGCACCCGCTCAAAAAAAATCCTAGATCCCCCCTGACTTCCCCACAAGGTAAATAAATGTACATGTTATAAGAAATTATCCAAAGTCTATTTCGCAATTTTCCAGCGAATTAAAGATAACTTTAACTTATCTCAGGGGGTCTTTTTAGCTTTGCGCAAAACATTTTTCTATCTCTTGAGCATTATTCCAATCTTTATAGGAGACGTTGAAGAAGACATTCTGAATCAAAAAAACGCATGCTCAACATTTTTTGAACGGGTAAAACATGGCCAGCGATTGTACTCACAAGGCGTATCTTTCCTGTACAGAGGAATATCAGCAAGTTTGTAGCCATCGGCCGTTCCATGGACGACACACACCAGAATGACTATAGCAAGCCCCAGCCGAGGCATGGCTAGATGTTTCACCTTTCACATCGTGAGGAAAATAAAGTCTTTCGCTGTTGTAATTCGTTTATGACGCAGATTCTCATTCGTTTGTGATGTCATCATGACGCAATCTTTCCTCGTGGGCCCATGCGCATGCGCCTACTAATATTTGTTTGATTGTTCCAGAAACAGCAAATTTTTGACCTGAAACGAAACAAAACAAAAATAACCCCAAGGAATAAGCCAAAAAGAAATCTTAATACCTTAATATTGAATCTTTTATAACATGCTGCATTCCAACCTTTTGGTTTTAACCGCGGGCTCACACCACGCTTGATTGGATAAGTTGGTCTTCCTGTGCAGGAGAAGAGGAGAGAGACAGGGACAGGTATAGAATTCTTCATTCAAGATGGCGGACGGAGTGGATGATGATGTTACTTTACCAAGAGGTTAGCGCCATATGTGAAGTTTATAGTCGCCGATTATCGTTGCAGTTGAATATTAATACTTCTAAGATGATCTGGGCTGTGAGATAATATGATTTTATTGGTTAAATCTAAGAACTCCATTAAGATTTGATGAGTATTATGGTGTTCTTAATCTGTTGTTTACCTGGGTGTTTATAGTCACAAAACCACTGATTACTGATTCGAAACATTTGATTCACTATCAGCTTTTTAAGTCTTTCTAATGTAGTATTATCTTTTATGTTTGTTTTTGGCATTTTTGAGCTTTGAATCTAAAGTTGAAAACAAACCTTTACTTTAATCTAGAGCTGATATGAAGCACAGGACTTCAAACTGATTCTGTTTAGGGCTCGAATAAAATTTGCTAATAAAGCGATAGATTTTTTTCTTTTCATTGGTGTGAGCTTATATCAGGGAATATAAGTAGCTTTATAAGTTTTAAAGCCTACATGCATCTTAAAAACAGTTTTTCTAAACAGCTATTTTAAGAATGATCAAGATCAAGAAAAAACTTTAGGCCATTTTTGATTGGTTCATGGAAATGGTGATATCATCATATTAATAAAAGGCGTAGAAGATAATTACATGGGCATGTGGAATTGAGATATAAAGTTTATCTTCAAGTGTTGATAATATCTTTCATGAGTAAGCACAGCAAATAAGTGAGATATATTTAACATGAGAAGATAAAATGTGTACATATCTCTGTGTGCCCACTTAATGTCCTGTCTATTTTGTAAATATTGATGAAATACCCAGGATCAATAAGGAATTTTAAGGCCATTTGTAGTTTGGTTGATATGATGGTAGTCATGGCAACAGCAATATCCTCATAAACTATTTATAGAAGTATGCCTACCAGTGTTAACTGAACCTGGATTTGTAAAAATCTGGGCTGAGTAGGACTTTGGGTTTCTAGACCACTGACCTACCAACTGAGCTATCAGCCCTATGAGAACAGCATGCAAGTCAAATCCTCAAAAGTGAAGGATAAAAATGATATCTTCACTGTGTACAAAGTTTTAGGAACAGGAGAAATCCTGAATATTACACTTTTTATTGTCTCGCAGCTGCAGTTAATAAGATGATCAAGGAGTTAATACCAAATATGAGAGTCTCAAATGATGCCAGAGAGTTGATTCTTGATTGTTGTACAGGTAAATAAATACTGCCAAATATTATGGTTACATCAAAGCTGTTATACAGCATTAACCATTATTAAAATATCAAATAATCTAGGGTAATTTAACAGTGGGTTAACTGCAAGTTGTCACCTTGTGTCCTCTCATTCTTACATGTAGTTGTATTTTCTCTCCCATTTTCTCCTCACTTCTTGAGTGATTTCAACATTTTCTTTTAAGTATTTCTAAATCTGAAAAGAGCACATTTTAAAGCTGTTCTACTCATTTTATAATCTAGAAAGAAAAAAAGAACATTTTCACTTTCCTTCAACTTCATATTGTCAGAAAAACCATGATAATGAAATCTGTGGTCCTGTGATAATATGGAGCACAATCTTATGCCAATCAAAGTGCTTATAACAACCCTATTTCTTACTATTAATGGTTTTCATAGCTGTCATGTTGAATGAATTGAACAGGAGATTATCAATGAATTCTCTTGTCATTTTTATCTTATTTTCCAAGTAATGATTGCAACCCACCTATTGTTCCAACATTGTTTCCCTTCATTTTGTGACATGTGAAAAAGATGTTTATTGTTCCATTTTTTGTTTGTGTTTGGATCTATTGGTCTTGAAGTCTGTTGGAATCATACATATAATGAAACCTGAGCAACCTCTTCTTTGATTCTCTAACAAACAAATGAGACATTATGAAAATATTTAACATATTTCTATTTGTTTTTGTTTCTTTAACAGAATTTATACATCTTGTGTCTTCTGAAGCAAATGATGTTTGTGGTCGTCAGACCAAGAAAACAATATCTCCAGATCATGTGCTCCTTGCACTTGAGGTATATTAAGACAGATAATAAACTTTTCCTGAATTTACTTCAGTTACCATGAAACAATGGTTTCAAATCAAGGTTGGACTTGATAATATGTTACAGTAAATGTATGATAACATCAAGTCCAGCCTCAAATTGAAACCATTGTTTCTTGCAGTCAGTGAAGCAAATTTTGGAAAGTTAGATAATCAAATTGGAGGTGTGACATTGATAGGATTTGCTATGGATGTATTGTATTTTACATGTTTTTTCCCCCAACACTCTTCTCTCATGCTTAGCAGCAGACCACATGCACCCATTATTTTTTATCATTTCTTAGAGTGGTTTTACATGATCATGAAAAGTCACATGATGCCATTATAATGGTACTAATGACATTTGTTAAGCTGAAGATGGTGAGCAGGCAAACATCATCTAACATGACACCATCTGTACATCAGGGTTCCAGCAAGTCCTTAAACTCATTGAAAATTCCTGAAATTTAAAATTCATTTTCAAGTGCAAAGCCTTTGAAAGTAAGAAAAGTTGCTAAAAAGTCCTTGACACTCCTTGAAATATTAAAATTGAAATAATTTTGAATTTTCAAAAAACATTCATGAAGGGAAAAAAAATTCACAGCATGTCACCAGTGAAAATAAATTTCAAATTGAAGTTTTATTTCAAGTTTGAGTGTATAAATTGCTCATTAAGATTGGTAAATTTAGCCCTTGAAGACTTCTTGAAAAGTCCTGGAATCTTTTCTTGGGAATCTAGCATGAGCCCTAACACATGCACCTGTAGGCACACTAAAAGTGCTCTAAATACCATACCTATGGGATTTGTGGAGTGGAGTATTTTAAAGGTGTGTTTATAAAAAATTTTCACAGGCCCTTGGATTTCAAAGTTACATTGAAGAAGTCAAATCTGTTTTGGCAGACTGTAAAACACAAGCAGCTGTAAGTTAATCACATATTTAGTGTCACAAGAGAAATACAGATATTGTGACTGACTGACTGACCTTCCATTATATTTTTTCCTTTTTTCCAGAATAAAAGGCGAGCAAGTACAAAACTTGAGCATTTAGTAAGTATAATAATGTGTAATGTGTTAATTTCTTCATTGATCCCAGATATTTCATCAATATTCATAAGGAAGAAAGAGAAACAAGAACATTACATGGCTACTTGGAGATAGGACTTTTATCTTCTAGTGATGAAAATTTAATTTCAACACTTGAAGATTCATATCTCCAGATGCCTCTGTACATATAACAACACCTCTCACTAAATGTTACATTTGGTAAAATTAATGCTCACCTTTTCCTACTCAAATAGGGTATACCTGAGGAAGAATTACTAAGACAACAACAGGAACTTTTCCAGCAAGCTCGAATGCAGCAGGCACAGGTACCATTCAAACATATGATTAATTATAATAATAAACTAGCATGTTATGGTAAATACCTAAATAGCTCTCTCCTTATAATGAACTCCAGCTGGTCAATCCTTACTTCCATAGATAACATGCAGGTAGAAGGTATGATGCCAACAAAACTGTCATCTATAAAAACTGAAAATCGAAATATCAGTGACTTTTTGGGGTTTAAACTGAAAGGAATTTCCAGGTGTTGTCTTAGAAATCTGGTATGGTAATACACTTATCTTGGGATGCCCTTATATATATATATATATTTTGTAAGATTTCTATATCTTTTTATAAAATTTATTTATTTGTTGTGTTATGAAATCAAAGAAAAATTTTACAATTACCAGAGAAATTGGAATAAAATTGTGAGAAAAAGATATCAACCAAATAACAGGACAAAATTATCCCAATTTTTCTTGGAAAATTAGATTAATGTCCAGGAAAAAATTGTCAGTTATAATAGACCCTTGGTAGCTTGGGTGTAATGTTTTCCCATTTGAGAACACATGTAATCCCCTTGGGTATTGTTTCTTTGTTTCTTGGTAACACTTGAGAAGAAACATTAATATTGATGAACATAAAAACAAAGAATCTTATTCTCAAGGTACTGACATGTGGTCTGAAATGGGAAAACATTACGCCCAAGCTAACAAGGTTCTGGCTTTGGTATCACTGCCAATTTTATCCCAGTTTGGGGAAATGTGTGAAAAACATTGTGAAAAAATTCCTGTGAATGAAACCTCACGGATGAAAATAATAGCATAAAAAAATATTTGACCATGAATAATTGTTGATCATAGGCTGAACAACAAGAATTAATGCAGCTTCAGCAGGCACAAGCTTTAGCATTACAACAACAACAGCAACAGCAGCAACAAACTGCAGTGGTGTCACAACAATCACATAGTGTGGCAGCTCCACCACCAACTGGAAACCAAGTGTAAAATAAATTAGAAAAAACAAGGAAAAAGATCAATTTTAATGTATGATAATAGGATGTTTTCATGATGGTGTCATCTTACTACCACTACCAGAATGCTTTGCCAAATGCTTTGAGTAGATTTTTCTACTCTCCTGAGAATAAAGAGACAACTGGTAAAATTTGCCTAACAATAGAAGCCATTCTGGTAGTGGTAGTAAATTATGCCATCATGCAAAGGTCCTATTTAGTTTCATTTAGACACCATACTGTAATTATTTATGTTTTACATGTATTACTGATAACAATACTGTGAATATGAAATTACAAGTGACAGTTTTAATTGCTGCCTGTTGCAAATTATTTTGGTCATGTAGTGCAATTTCAATTGCCCTATTTTATTATCATGTCAAATGAAAACAATCTGTTGTTTGAACACTAAGGATCATGGTATGTGTGGGAGGGGGACAAAACAGTGACAACACAAAGAAAATCAATGTTAAATGCATTTGTAAACTGTAGAAAAGTGGCAACAGCTACCAAATACAGTAAAAATTGTGTATTAAATATCAGTACATCTTATAACTGGAAACCAGACACTTAGCTTAACTGAGAGTAAACTTTCTCAGCAAATTAAATTTTGTTAAAATTTCAATTACTGTGGACCATTCTGTCCACCTCATAAATATAAGCTGTGACATAATGAAATGGAGCAATTACACATTAGATGTGCTTGATAACAAATTATATCTAGAGTAGTTTTGGTTGACTCTGATTGTAATCATGGTACAGTTACTACCATTGCAAAGATGATGGGAAGCATGGGTGTTAATGTGCTGCCTCTCACTGCTGGGGTCTTGGGCCCAATTCCTGGACTTGCCTTCTCATGTGAGTAGAGTTGTTTGTTGGTTCTCTCCTGTGCTTCAAGGGTTTTTCCCTGGGTTCTCTGGTTTTCCTCCCTCCACAAAAACCAACTTCTAAATTCCAATTCAATCTTTGGGCATTTGCTTTAATTGGAGCCTAGCGCTGTTGTGAATGGCCCATGTTGTTTCATAACAACAAAAAACTAGTAGAAAGCATTTTGAAAAAGCTGTGATCTGTAACAGTGACTACTCTTAATGTTTTCATGTGTTGCACATGTATTCAGCCTTTTTTTGAGTTTGGCAGTACAAGTACATTCCACTGTTCCACAGTACCAGAAAGAGCCAAGACACTTTTATTTTTATAATATAGTTAGTAGAAGCAAAGTGGACTTTGCTATAATATTTATAGAAAAACTAACGCTAGTAGGCAACAACATTTTGGCATTGTCCCTAATGCCATTATCAAGCTAAGTTACTCAGCACATGAATTCACACCTAGTGACTCCACAAGGACTCACGACGACTTTAGCTTTCCTAGTACTATTGTAATCCCAATTAACTTGAACTCATTTTGACTTGATAATGACGTTAGGAACAATGCCAAAATGTAACACTTAATAAGTGTGATAACATGTTGCCAAATTCAGTTACAACGTTACATGCATGTTAAATTATAAGTTACTTGAAATTTTGTATTCACTGTCTACCTTTTTGCAGTAGTATCATCCTTGCAGGTTGGGACATACTTTGTGACAAATTGGCACCACCAAAATTAATGGCATTTTTTGTTTTTGTTTCGTAGTGATTATGATTTACAATTCCACTTTAATGACATCTATGAATAACTTATATTTATGACAAATCTGGATGGTGTGACATAATTTTGTTGCTGTGGACCATCACCTGAATTATGAGTGATAAAATTTATCTACCAAAGATTAGCAGCAAATGAAATTATTGAAAAATCTGTACAGTCAATGAAAGGTGATTTTGACACAACTTGTCACCTAGTTTGTCCTTCAGATCTTCTCATCTTTATTAATAGTCGTACTTAAAAATTTCAATAATTTTAAAAAGAGTTATATTAACTGTATTAAAAGTCACATCAGCCTTAGGATAAGGTGTTTAATATATGATTATTATGTTGTCCATAGTAGTTGGGGGAAGTTCATAGTATTTAGGGACTGTTCAAAATTTATTCCTTGGGGGGGGGGAGGGAGGCAGAGAAAAATAGGGGGCCTTGAAAAAAGTGACCAAAGAAAAGGGGTGTTGGAATTTTATTTAAGGTCCTGAAAAACTACAGACAAGGAATTTTATTATTTTGGGAGGGCATAATGGGTAGTCTTCATAAGAACTTCAGGAGAATGGGGGTGCAGTGATTTTTTTTTCTATTTTCCTTTGATTTCCTCCAGCCTGACCCAGGTTAGGTATAAATAACGAACAGTCCCTTTAATTTGTAGTGCAGCTGTGTCATTTCCAAATTTCTTCATAAAAGTTAACAGGAGAAATTTGGGAACTGTTATATATGCTTCATTTACTATAAATAAAGTTTTCCACTGTATTTTTCATTGAGTATAAGCAATGAGTGGCCAGGAAAACTTGGAAAGATAAAAGCAAATTACCAGTAATTGGAAAAAAGGACACATAGCCCCCTCCTCTACCATTATACATAGTAAAATAGAGGAGACTGGCCTCCCCCTCTATTAACTATGCATTATATAAGTTTTGAACATCTCTTCATGCACAGGAGACATACCAGTAGCTCAAGGCTTTGATTTAAGACTGTAGTTGTTTTATTACGTATATTTGCCCTAAGTCCAAGAGGTGGGTCAGGCATATGTGGGGTAAATTGTTTTGCCCCTGGTGTTCCATCTACACAAGTATCAGGAAAAACTAATTTCAGAGAAACTGAAAATGGAGTCAGCCAATCAACTTTTTTATATGGTAGATAAGAAGTCCAAACAGACTGCAAAAAAATGATATCATCTAGCTAGCTCTAGCCAATTTTCTGTAACTCATTCATTTATCCACCCAATTTATTCATTCCCTATCTACTATAAGCTTATCTTGCTTTATAACATGAATTTCTCAAAACATATTCTCGCTACCCTGACATACATTAGGGACTAGAAACCTTGCAAGAAGAGACAGGATAAGAGAAGTATTTTCTAACATATCTGTCATTTTCTAGAATGTATCTAAGGCTATTTTTCAATCCTGAGAAGGTAAAATGGCCAGCTGACTGACTGTCAGTGTTGTAAGAACTCACCTCATTGTTTTGTGAAGAAATAACTACACATACCGTTAGGTTTCCAGCGTACGTCAACTAATTTTTAAACCTAACTTAATTTTGAGAATAAATTAGTTATTTTTGTGTCCTTTTGGCATGGTGTAGAGATAGTAGTAGTAAAACTTCCGAAAAACATTCAGAAGCTTTTATTAATGTGGGATCCCTTAGTTGCTGTGTCCGCGCAGCCTGAGCTCAATCCAGTTTTCACGCGGGAGATTTGCACAAAAACAAAATGGCTGCGCTCACGGTGTACTAGAAAACAAAAAGACTTGAATTTAATCCTAAAAAGGACGCCGTAGAGACACTTTTTCCCTTTCAATGGAAAGCAGAGAAACTCCTGAAGTTCTCATAAGTGACAGAGATGGTTTATTACCTGTGAATACACTAAATGAACGATCGAAAGCTGTCTGTTATATCCAAATTACTGTCAAAGATCCGAGGACCAACAGGGATAAATTGAGGTACTTCGAATGGATTATTGTTGATCAAAAATTAATTAATTTAATTAAGCGTGTTAAATTAATTTTAATATTAAGTTGTGGTTATCACCTTCAGTTTACCTTTGTTTACCGTATATGCATAAGAGTCACTGATATTAAAACTTGCTAAGTGTCAAAGACCAAAGTTTCTCCTAATTTATGGTACAGCAAAACTGATGCTCAACCAGACAGGCAAAAATCCTGTACCCTTGCTAACCCGCCCCCCCCCCCCCCCCCCCCCCCCCCCCCCCCCCCC
>WUAP02058892.1:13996-34604 GCA_015163945.2 Stichodactyla helianthus
CGATGCTCTCATTGTTGCTTAGTCTTCAGGTAATACTCTGAAAACTTTTTCTTACATTCTCTGGATACACACACACACTCCTGGGCAAGTGTACAGTGAAAATGCCAACCTAAAGGACAGTAGATCATGTTAAACCTCTGCTCTAGGCCCGGCCTCCCCTGCTATTTGAACTTCTTTCCATGTTTGTTGAGCATTACCTTTGCTACAACTAATACATTTTCTACTCTCAGAGCAATTTTTGCATGATTGTATGAAAACGCATGGTACAAATGTATTGTTTTGCCATGACTGTAATGTTGTTTTGGTCAAAGCATTTGCACTGGATGAGTAGCCTGCGGTGATATTTTACAATCGTCCAAAAACTGGTTAACAACTTAGTTGTAGCTGTAAGTTGGAAGTTGGAATATGAAACTTAAAAGGCATTCATTGCAAACAGACTGTTCTAACAAGTTCCTGGCATTCAAATATCACTTGTTTATTTTCTATATCATTTATTTTGAAGGCGTGGCAGTGGTTTCTATAGTACAGTGCAGATAAAGGACAAAGAATATCATGGTATATTCACAAATAATCATGTCCTGTCAAAAGAAACTGATGCAATGTGGGCAGACGCCATCTTTAATTATGTTAGTCCTAATGAGGGCAAAAGAGTCAGCTTGAGACCAGATTTGATATTCAGGACAAATAAGGTAAGTCCACTTCACTCAACATTGCATCAAAAAAACTCCTGCACCCATCCCACAATTAACTCATTAAGAAATCATTAGTAGAGACCTGACACTGAGGATGGTCACTGCCAGATTTTGTTTACATCCTCAGTGGTTCTTTTACATCCCTCCAATGGAGGTAAAGGAAGAGTGGAGAGAATGGGGCCCCAATTTTATGTGGTCATCCAAGTCATGGTGAAGGTCTAACCATTTGCAGATGTAATTGCTGGCAGCAGCACCTCAGTTATTTTGAGATCATTAGAGTTGGTCTGGCTGGGGCTTGAACCCATAACCTCCTGCATAAAGGACCAATGCTCAACCAACTGAGCCACTGATTTAAGATCTACGTTTGTAATTTCATAGGAACTTGATTACTCCTTTGTTGGGGTTCAGAAAGAAGACATAGAATCTCTCCAGCTAGGAATAATCCCTATCCAGTTTCAACCAGAGCCTAAAATTTCTGAAGGTGATGAGATATTGATACTACAGCATCCAAAAGGGAGACCACAAGAGTTCAGTCATGACAAGATTATAGCTGTAGAGCCACCTTTTTTATATTACAAAGCTGACACAGAAACTGGGTCATCTGGAGCACCTGTGTTCTTGAAACTGAAGTTGGTGGCAATACACCAGAAAGGAAGTGAAGAATTGAATTACAACAAAGGAGTTTTGTGCAGTGAAATACTCTCTCATCTCAACACAGTAAAATGTAACTTTTTAGAATTTTGAATGGAACAAATCCACTTGGGTGTAATTCTTTTCCCATTTCAGATGTCATTCCCTTGGATATTGTTTCTTTGTTTCTCAGAAGATACATTAAATTAACATATCCTCTGAGAAACAAAGAAACAATATCCAAGGGAAAGACATGTCTGAAATGGGAAAAGAATTGAGCTTCAAACAGAGATTCACGTTTATACAAGGGAATGACATGGTCTGAAATGGGAAAACATTACACCTAAGTGGATTTGGTCTATTGTTCTCTTTAACTGGACCATTGTATTTAATTTTTGTACATCTATGTTGAAAATGTTAAGAAATCCTTGCAGTGAAAATCAAATAGAAAACCTCAGATTCAGTAGGCCCTGGAAGTCCATTAGAGTATGTTAAAAATAAACAATGGAATTTTGTAGTGCAAAAATTAAGTGCAGTGGACCAATATATATTTTGAGAATAATAAATGAATAAATGAATTTAGTAATTTCCTAAGACTAATTTCTAAAATTTTCTTAGTTCTGTTTGCAATACCCATTGTGCCACCAACCTACTATATAAATACATCAGAAACTCTCTGTCCATGTATCACTCTGATGAAGGCTGCCACCAGTTCTGCAAAAACATCATGCCAAAGAAATAACACATGAAAATTGTAAAGTCATATACTTCTATATTATTGTGCTGCTTGCTATTAAATACCCAATGTTATTATATTATTTTCAGATACAAAGCCAAACATATACGCCTTACCAGATAGTCAGGGTAAAGAAATAGATGAAGGTACAAATTTGTCAATTAAACACACATTATTGTATATTAGCATAAACTATTTCCGGCAAAATAGTACATGCTGATTGGCTGATATCTTTGTTAGTTGGTCAATTCTTTTCCTGTAATAAACCACTCCAGATTACAGCTGTCTTGGCAAAGTTAATATGATAAAAATTGCTATATAATAAACCACTTATAAGGAACATGCCAGACCTCAGCTTTTTGTGTACAGACCAAGCCCTAGGCACTGTATACTTTCAAAACCTCAGTCTGAAACTTTCCTGTAAGGAGTGCACTCTCAGTTGATAAGAAGTAATAAATTTAGTTTTTATTGTTATTTCCTATTGTTAATTTTTAAAATAAAAAAGTTATGCTCTCCACTAGATGTCCTAGGCTCACTCGCAGCAGACATCATTACAATTTGGAAACATCTTGGACGAAAGCTAGGATTGTGTAACAGTAACATAGAAGAAATCTCCAGAGATAACATAAACTATGTAGGTATAAGAGAAAAGGCCTTCCAGATGCTGATGTGTTGGAAAGATTCTAGTCTTAATCCATCATATTGTATTCTTGGAGAGGCTTTAGTAGAGCTAGGAAAGCGTAACCTTGCACAGCAATATTGTGGTTTTTAGTCCAAAGCTATAGATTTTATACACTAGGTAGCAGTGGCAGAGTGGATTTTGTGTGAATGGGAACAGCAGTGACATAGAATGGATTTTGGTAAACTTTGCGATACAGCAAAGTTGTAGCAATAGTGTAGCTGTATCATACTTTACTCTGACCATAACTATGCATTCTGATTGGTTGATTAACACAAAAACAAAATCCATTTTGATGTTACAGCATGTCATACTGTATACATTACTTATAATACTCATGAATAATTAATGAGGCCAAAACAATAGAAAATCATAAGCGTGGAGGAGTCTGTATATCTGATACAGATTCATCCTGATTTGCATAAACTTTAAAGCTGATTTTCTCAGTCGAATTCACATGTATGTTCAAAATTTTTGTCAAACACCATCTAGGTAACCTAGACGTATCATAAGCCATATACAATATTTGCGGCCGATCTGTATGGGATATACAAACTCTCGCCTCCCATACAGATCGGCCACCCATATTGTATACATTACTAGCAAACATATTTAAAGATTGTGGCTATGAACTGCCACTGATCTACTGCTATCTCTTGTCACATGAAATTCTTAATCAAGTAACAAGAATCACATCAACACTTGATAAAGGCTCTGTGAAGGAGCTGAAAACTTGTACAGAGAATAACATTTGATCTTGATCAGGTATCTTTTTGTGATCAGTGCCCTATACTTCCTACTCATATGAAAACCCCTTTCTAACAGGGGTATTTGAAAAGTCCATACAGAATCTCAGAATCTTATAATTTTCATGTTTCCTTGGTTAAACACTGAGGTTTTTTTACCTGATGGTTATGTAACAATATTTTTGAAAAAACAGACTTGGATAATTTTGAAAATATATTGTTTAAAATCACATTACTCATAATTTATTTTGGTCATGACATGTCTAATCTTGTTTCTCTCTCTGACAACCTTAACTTCTTTCAAAACAGCACAATTTATATACTGTATGACATGTCCTGGTGTTTTATATATTATGCAAAATGTAGAATATTTATCCTTATTTTTATTACTATACCATCTGGCTTACATTATTTTACAACAACACAAACTAAATATTTTACTAAGGTAAGATTTTGTTGCAAGATCTTTCAAAGATTCTCTGGATATTTATAAAAAAGTAGTTACTTACAAAATCATTTCTCTTAAATTTAGAAAATTTTTAGCCTTCATGAAAAGCCGGTTGTAATTGTTATATTTATATTTCCATGAGAACAAAAAAGAAATTTTTAAGCACTATCCATCATATGCTAAATGTGAAAATAAAAATTATGAAACACCGGTATGTATGAATAGAAAATAAAATAAAACATTAACCGTATAGTTTATACCTGTTGAAAAAAGTTTATTCTATATTAAAAGCTATATTTTCTCATTCTGTCAAAAAAATAAATAAAAGCTATCAAACTATATATTTGTTTGTGGTTAAGAATTTAGTTATAATTTAGTTATTAACTACAACATCGAAATTCCTTATTTCTTATCGAATAGATGCTTTTATTTATCCATAAAATGTCTATAAGAAAACCAAAATCCATGGTCTATCAACCATGTGTTTTATTATTTACAGTTTGGTCTTGATCATTGAGTTCTGCTAAACTCTGCATCGAGTATCCTTCCCCATGTATCTACATCAAGTTTGCAAAGAAAGTCATTCGGGATCTCTTGAGAACTCTTTAACCAGCTATATCTTCCTTGGAGCCACCGTCTTTTTACTCCGTTTCTTCCGTAGTTCAATATCGCGATCTTTTTCCATGGCCAACCATTTTCTTTGTCCTGATTCACACACATTTGATCGAGTGTCAGGCATTTTTTCTTCCAAACAAAGTCTAGATTTACGACAACGTTTCTCCACCTTTTGCTAACTAACGATACTTGAAGGAGACTACCAACATCCAAGTACGAAAAAATTATCGACGAAACCTCTACCGGCAAAAAGCTAACGAAATCCATATTGTATAGCGTATGTACAAGCTTTCTTTTGTGTTTTGTTGTTGATGTACGAGATGAATAGATTGCAATCTCAAAGCCGGTTCCAAAAAAATCCAATGCATTCACCGATTTTCTAGACGATCCTTCCTCTTCACTTTGATTGTCATACTTTTATCTTGAAGTTTTTTCAAGGAAGTTTAAATCCCCTTTATTGCAATTTTACTTTCACTTTCGTTTTGTTGTTTACATCGATTGCGTCTTCAGCTGATATTTCACTTCCTGCCGCGAAGCCTCGATCTAATGAGTCCCCATAGCAACCATTTTAGCCGTGTCCATTTATTCAGCGGCGCTTCAAAGTAAAATAAAAGCCCGTGATATGTAAAATCAGCTGATTTCTTTAACAATGAGCTTAGTACTTCGTGTACTGATTATTTAATTCAGTCTTTACAGTAATGTTGAAACAGGATACAACTTAGACTATTGCATGACGTACTAGCCCAACCTGTGACAAGACGAGGAGTTTTCCACTTCCATGTGAAGTTGTTTGATGTTTTTGAAATTAAAACACGATGAAATTTCACGAACTCAAGATCCTGTTAAGCGGCCACTACATCTTGAATACATTGACATGTTGTTTTTATCCAGTCTTGAAGAGCTTCCAACCATTTTGTACGTGGTTGTTTCCTACTCAAGAATGCGAACTGGAATGGGTTGGTTGGTTGGTGTTATGATTCATTCATCCCTCGACTCGTACAAACCTTCGTACTTTTGCTCGTTCTCAATGAAAACACATGAGGATTTTATTCAAAATCAATTTCAGTATTCCTTTGTCTTTGTTTTTATTAACTATAGATCTTTATAATTGAATGGAATCCTTTATTTTCCACACCCTTGTAGTGTACTTATCTCAGTTTATGCTCACATCACAAATATTTTTAGCATTTAACCCTAGGATTGTAACCTTATTTTATTCCTCAGAAAGATATGGAGCTTCTGTCTTTCCTGGCAGTCGTCTTAGCTGTGAAAAACAGAAAATTAAAACCAGGTATTTAGATTTCTTTGTTATTTATTCGTCATGGTTGCACAGTAATATATCTTACCACTTATCCCACCCCCCACAAATACAGTTGTAGCATGTATTGCATTCATGATGTTGCCAGTATTGTTTAGTAAGCCTATATAAGGGACTTACCATTAATTAGCAGGGAGGGGAGGGGGTGCAAATACGGGTTGCAGATCAAAACTTTTGCAAGTGTTTTGGGGTGGATGCACATTTTTGGTGTCCATCAATGGGAGGGCCTGATTATTTCTTGTATCTTGTATGGGGAGGGGGTAAAAATCATCATAATAAAAACTGAATGTAACTCCTCTCCCTGCTGATTAATGACAAGTCCCTAAGACTATAGCCAACGCTGCTGTATTTTCTTTACAAATATCTTGTATCTTGTGTATTTGAACCATAAAATAAGTCAGGACTAGCTAGCTGAGTGGAAACAAATTTTCTAATCAATCATAGTCTGTTGTTATTTTTCATGGCCGGCCCTTTGTTCAAGTACTTTCTCCTCCCTGAAAACAATTGAAAATTTAATCCAATGTATTATTTTGAGTCTCAGAAAAGTCCAAAACTATTAAACAGAGTAAAATTTTATCTGTGCATTATCTAAAAACCATGTGGGAAATGATTGGAAAACAAAATGAGAGCAGGAGGTTTTGTCCAACAATGCTTTGCACAGCTGGTTGTTCGCTCAGCTGGAGGGACAAGAGAATTTTTTAAATTGGTAATTCATAAAATGTTTAGATCATTGCTTAGAAAGTGTATTGATAATATCTGACATTCATTGATAAATAAGATTCATCAGTCTTGATAGCTGATTTTGCCCATACTTAATTATTAATACTGTCTTCTCTGTGTCTTTGTTTTTGTTTAGCTTCTTGGCAAGAGTTCGTATCTATGATATTCATGTTTTGTAAAATTGCCAACTTTGTTCTGTTTGTAAGACAAGACATCAGACTTGGAGTATTATTTCTGGCCATTTGTCTAAGTATGTACATGAATTATTATAATATTTATATAGGTACATGAGTAACTATAGGCCTTTCTCAATATTTACAATAATTAGTGGCTTGTGCATAGCGTTGAGGCTAAGTAGGCATAGATCTGAACATTGCACACAGTGTCATAATCCAATCTGTGTTCTTTGGATTTGTTTATTTATTCCATATTAACCACAATTAATTTATGCATCAAGGCCCATTTACATGGGTGATTTTTTCTGCAAGTCTTGCTGCAATTCCCCTGCAATCAAAAATCACACATTAAACATGAGTGGCAATTTGAATGCATTGTTTGAAATGATGTTGATTCATCAGCGACATGAATTTAGAAAATTGTCTTATAGTTGCCAGTATTTTACATGTGCAATTTTGTATCACAGCTAGAATTGCAGCAAAAATTTTGGTACTTATGACTGCAAAAATCGCCTTTCGTAAATGGGCCTTTACTTAGCCTAATTTTCATGTCACTGCTAATAAAATTAGAATAAATATTGAGAAAGGCCTATGTGGAAATGGATCTGTTAGGTTCAAGACTTCATCACTTATAATTTTTTTCTTTTCCTGTATTTTTATTTTCTACAGTATTATTTCTGATATTCCCAGAGCCAGCTTACAAAGGACCAGACAATGTCAAATACTTTAGAGGCCCAGGACTTGATGTAACCTGAATTTATTATAAAATTTTTCCCTGCCCTTCATTTCCCTTCCCATTTTGTTTTCTTTTGGACTGTAGACAGTACAGTAATACACAATTAGAGAGACTTTGCCAGTAAAGAAAATATCTACACCTCATTTCCATAAAGGCCATTGGAATTTTACTATGCTTATCACTTGAGTGAGAAATGTTGAAGTTTTGTCATAAAGTTTGAATGTCTAGCTCCTAATGTTTCTAAGGACAACTGTTATGATAGCACGTGAGAATGATCGCTTCTGATTGGCTGATTTTGTTTCACTGCTTCAATACTTCAGCCCAAACAAAATTAGCCAATCAGAAGACATGCTATCATAGCAGTTGCCCTTAGAAATATTAGGAGCTACATGTTCAAACTTTATGACAAAACTTCAACATTTCTCACTCAAGTGATAAGTGTAGTAAAGGGAACTGGGATAATTTGAGGCTGGTTGGAGACTGTGTATTTAAGAAAATTTTTCAGGAAAAATCTGAGGGGGTATTGTCATCCCACTCTATAACGAGTATTACAGGCATCCCAGACCTCCTATATATCCTATATTTTGTATAGGATCCTATAAAGAGCCTATATTTCAAGAAAACCTCCTATATTTCCTATAAATTGTTATTTGAATGTTAATATTGTTCACTTTCTAGCAATTTTGTTGTTTCTCAAAAGGAATTACATATCACAACTATTAGTAGTTGACAAAAAACTTTGAGATTATTGATACTCTCTGAGCTTCCCAGTTATGTTATGCACCATCAGCAGCTTCCCCAAGGGCTCAACCCCCAGGCTAACCACCAGGGTGATTGTAAGATGTCAGAAATAATCTTGATGATTTTCCCCAGGTAGGCGAGTCATTCTTTTCAAAGTTCCTGGGTAATCTCCCTGGTCAGGGTTTTCCATGACCAACATTCTCCTGTCGTTTTCATGATATTTAGTAACAACTCATTGTTTTGTAGATGAAAATCATTCCCCATGATGAGTTGAGCCTTTTCCTGACCCCAGTGGCAATGTTTACATCCAACCTCCCTGTTATTCTCCCACTTATATCTGTAGTTAGCCCGGTGGTCGACCCCTCCAGGAAGCCACTTATAGGTGCATTACACTGTAAGAAACTGTTTTGATTTAAAACATTTAAAAGCTTGAATGGTGAATTGTGTGTTCATTGGAAATGCTCTGTTCATACATATTACTTACTGTGTCAATGTTCCTATAAAGTGCCTATATTTTAGGAAAAAATCCTATAATTTCCTATATAAAGGTCTAACATAGCCTATATTTCCTATCAAATTTGTCCAAAAAGTGGCTGGGATGCCTGGTATTACAGTAGATGTACTTTATAGACCCAAACATTTTCAAAATGCTTTCTTTTTTAATCTTTTCTTCTTTTCATTTTTTAATGTAGGAAGAACTAAGACACTACCCTAATGTTACCTGGATCATTGAATTCTATGCTCCTTGGTCGCCACAGTGTGTGAGATTAGCTCCAATATTTGCTAACCTATCCTTGAAGTAAGTATAAATTGTATTGTTGAAAACTGTTGAAGTGTGACCCTTAAAACACCTTGGAATGATGGAATTCATAGCTAACAGATGGATGCCAATCAAAATATTTTTGACAAATTCAATTGATGGCCATTAAAACTGCAGCCTTATCTGAAACTTGGAGTATAAATTCAGGGATAATGGTTTAAATTTTACTGCAGGTATTTATTGGAATGTAAATTAATTACTGGTATATTATTGATATTGTTTTTGACTTTCAGGTATAGCTGTGAGTTTTTAAAGTTTGGTAAGATTGATGTGGGAAAATATCCTGTAGTAGTTAAAAGGTGAGAAGGGCTGTAGTGTGTATATCCAAAAATATCCATACCTTACCTACTAAGTTAGGATTGATGGTAGACTCCCAGGACTAGGGCAGAATCCTCAAGGGGTAAAATAGGAACTGGGATTTGTCTATTTTCATCCTTATAAAATGGGATTTAGGACATTTGGAATGGGAGAAAAGCAACAAAATGGGAATAGGAAAATGTTTTAAAGTTATTAAAAGCAGGTCTAGTCCAAGGCTCAACTAATTTTCTTATTTTGGGATATTTGGATACTGGGAAGTGGGATTTGTAAAAAAAATTGGCTGGGAAATGGGATTGATATCCCCCCCTTCAGGATCCTCCCAGGAATATCAGACCCTTTTCATTCCTTGAACATTGTGATCCCTGTGAGGGGAGGGAAGGGTGGGAAATACTGCCTTACTGTTTTACTATATTCACCATCCAAACCTGTATAATGCTCTTTAGTTTGCTTCCCCTAAAAGTCTGTTTTTGTACTTGGAATGTATGGATTTCTATGAGATATACATTGTAGTGATTTTTTCATCTATGAAATTCGATTTTTTTCCAGGCATAAAATAGATGCATCAGTTCTTTCAAAACAAGTGCCATCCATCATTTTATATGAAGGAGAAAAAGAAACCAAAAGAAGGCCAACAGTCAACATTAGTGCAGTAGTTGCTCCATATTCATTTACAGAGGTAAGAAAGTCCATTACCCAATAGACCTCTTTACTTTGGGTGTAATGTTTTTCCATTTCAGACCATGTGTCATCCTCTTGAGAGTAAGATTCTTTAAGGTTCATAAATATTAACATGTCTTCTCAAGCATTCCTGAGAAACAAAGAGATAAAACCCAAGGGAATGACACGTGATCTGAAATAGGAAAACATTACGCCTGAAGTAAAGAGGTCTATAAGACCTTTCTCCACATGTGGTCCTAATTCAATATTTATTTAAGAATAAAATGTATTCCTTTCTAAACTCATTGGGAGGTGCTTGAATGCAAGGCTTGCAAAGCAAACTGTTAAAATTTCCATTACAAACTTTGGCTCCCATGTGATGAAGGCAAATGACTTTTTAGCTGTAAGGAGTCAGATTCTTTGCTGGAACATTTTGGCATCTTACCTTTCTTTTCTGGCAATTTTTTTGAAATTTTACTTTACATACTACTACGACTTTCCTTGTATGAACGTTTATAAACATTTTCATCCACAATTCAATCAAATGCTTACCATTTGGAAAATCTTTACCCCCCAAACATTTTGAATAAATAGAGATTACTACATGTTAAATGTTATTTGGAAATGAAAAAACTATTCCTGTAACAGTTCAGACGTTGGTGATGGAAATGTTGCGGTTAAATTTGGATTCTTTATAATAATCTAAAACTCTCTTACTTCCAACAGGAAAACATTTTACGAGATTTTAACATCAAGGAGTTGTATGAAAAAGCAAAAGACAAAGAGAAAAGCTGGGAAAAACAAAACAAGAAGTCAGAGGAGAAAAAGGAAAATTAAATTACGGAATTCTGTTGATATAGATTCAGAAAAGGCAGATTTGCTGTCAGTGGCTTCGCTTATTAACCTCGTTTACTGGTATAAAATAAAACTGTTTACTTGTTCAGCGCTTTGTGGCCTATTGCCATTGCTTTATAGCTTTGATGAATCTTTGTCTAGAAGATCTTGTGAAAGTAACGACATTTTTATCAATAACTGTCCCACATATTACTTATTTTCCCGGCGCTTTGGACTCCCATGTCGTACTTTGTAAAGGATTTCCAGTCAACATGTAAAAATGTTTAACTGTGGGAACCTGAAATCGCTGGAAACATGAAGACTTTTTTGTTTAGAAAGAGTTAAAATAAATTTAAATTAAAGATTAAAAATAAAAAAATGAAAAAAGAAAGATTAAATGAAAGAATTTACTGAATCTTTCGTTACTCTTAATGATTTTAGGCTACATAAGTGTAATAAGTCCATCGCCCATGTACATGACAAATTGCAAAGGGTTTTTTTCCAACTTCTTTCAAGCTGAGATAACAAGATATTTGACACTAATCTATTATTCGTAACACAAGTTTAAGTTGCACAGGGAGAACTACTTTCTACTTTTTATCTGAAACTTGTGCCGGGAAAAAGTTTCACATTCAAGACCACTGCACCGTTTAACACCGTCCTCGTGAAACTTGTCTCGCGACGCGCCATTACACTACACAAGATTCAGCTAAAAGTTCACCGTAAAGCAGGGTCTTTAGTGTAGACCTACTAAACGTTTTCATCTGTTTTCATGACGGAAGACCTGGTGACCCCCTCTTGATTTTGATATCCGTAATGAGTATTTTCAGTGTTCTAGCTGGATGAGCAATTTCTTCCAGGCTGCCTAGTCTTTGAAACACTCCCTTTCCGCTTGCTAACCTAAGGGAACACCATGTAGGATCGATCGGTCGATAAGCCTTGTTGTATCAGAATTCATCGTTTCACTAAAGCTCAGGATCAGAATGACTTAGAATCAACTACGGTCTCGCAAGATGCAAAAATTCTACTAGTTTTAACTTAAGAATTTCCAGAATTTCTAAGAAATATTTTTTCACATATGGAAACAAATTCCTGGTTAATTTAATTGTAGTGGTTTTTCGCTTGTTTCGCCAGCGGAAAACATTCTACTAAGAAACTTTTGCTGGTGAACAAAAATGTCAAGTACGAGCCCGGCCGGACGTGCCCTGTTTACCACGAGGGTTCCTGTTCCGTCTTTACAAGGGTTTGAAAAGAGATTAGAAAACCACCCGGCTCTGGGCACCAGGGTTGGCAGGAAGAATAATGAGGTTGAAGCAGTGCGTCCATTAGACACGTTTTCAATCCGTTTACAGTACGTTCTTTATCCGACGGAAGATGATGTCACATATTACACGCAGATGTATGGGCTTAGTACAGTGCAAACTTGTGCAGTACGTACACGGTATGGTATGCCGCAACAGTGAAATGGCTTCCTATTGTTTTTTGTGTGAATCATCCAATCATTACGTGCAGTTACTGTTAGGGAAAGTACGATACTGCTACGGTACGGCTACGAATTCTCCTTACCGTTTCCTACTCTTACGAAATGCGCTCTATCGTTTTCTACCAATACGAAATCTGCTCTAGTAGACTGCTTTACCTTTCGTCAGGGCGCATCCAAACATGACGGGCCAAATATTAACCGAAAAGGAAAATTACGGCTGTTGTAATTTGTAGAGCGTCTTCGAGAACTTCTGTCCGAAAATTTTGTTAAATTTATTGGACTTAGGAGAGTGCGGTACCTTGCGTTTCTCGTTCATAAGAAATCTCGGAAATATGGTTATCTGAATAGCGCGCTTTCTATTCCGTCTTAGCGGAGCTGTACAGTTAGCACTTTGAATCTCAGATTGCTTTTACGCAGCTTACACTCGAGAAAGAGGTGCCGTTGGTAATGAGCTGTAGGACACGGAAGGTGGTGAGTGTTGAACGTACGCGGCACTGGCTTACAGCACGTACACTGAATTACTACTTCCGTGTCAATCATCTACGGCTATGCGGGTAAGGACTTACTGTATCGTTTTCTACCCATAATAGAATGAATAGTGCATGATGATTAAGCGTGGAGAGATAACTGTCATTCAAGTGGTCAAAGCAACTCGAAAGTTACTCTAATGTCTAACCTTTCCAACAAAATCGAGCTGCTACGACCTCAAACAGCAGACCGATGCTCAACCTAATATGGCATCGGCTTTTGGTACTATCACGCATGCAGGGTCGCCTAGCTAGTGGTTCATATAGAGACACACGTGCTCTAACCACAGCACAAAACTACGAACACTACAAATCATCAAATCCAATTATCCCAAAGGAAATTCGTAAGAAAAGAGCTATTAGATAAGATGTTTGATAAGATTAAATACAGACGTGCGAATTTGGTGGTAACCTTTTGTTACAGCTGTGAAATCGTAGGTTCCTCACACGAACGAAACTATCTAGAACCACGATGGTTTGTCAAAATTTGTAATAGTTTCTTTTACAATACGGTTAGTTTTACTTCAAATTTTACTTTACAATTTTACCGCAACTTTGTCAGTTAGCAAAACGCAAGTAGCAAGGTTGCAAGGTGCAATGATTCACTATGGAAAAAATGTTAATGTTGCCAAAATTGCTGGTTTTCATTTTCCGTTGAATCTGACAAAAGATCTCTTAGTTGGGATATTTTGTTAACCAAGTGTCTTTTATTATTTCATTCTTGCAAAGGCAACCTGCACATATGTACCTACTGTGTAAATGCGATGTAGTTCAATACAAGACACAAACATCCTTGCTATCTGAAAAGTAACCAAAAATCTAAATTGTAAGTTGTTTCCTCAAGCCTAAAAACTCAGATAGAAAATCCTCCTGGATACCGGTTTTTAGGCTTGAAGAAACAACTTACAATTTATATAGTCAAGCTACAATCTCCATTTATAATCAAAATTGTTTTTCTTTTAATGACGAAATAATTCGATGGCTTTCAAAATGGATGACCTCCTTCCACTAGATTCTGCTACTGATTTTTGGTTCAGTTCGTGTTAGTTATAGCTGCTTTTTCCACAAAATTCAAATCGTGCAAGCTGGCATGATAGAGTTCAAACATCCCAGTAATTAGACTATGAAGGAACATGAATTAAGGAATATCTATTACTGATTCCTCCACACGGCCAGATCTCGTAACGCTTCAAGGCACGTCTATGGGAGCAACACGATAAATCGCGCTTGTTAAAATTTCATTTTATGAACACATTAGCTTCTCTTTAACTAGAAATGATGGAAATTAATTCAGAGACTCAATTCATCAAGTGACGCCGTTAGAAATTAAAAAACTAATTACTCAGTTTGCTCCTCGACATTGTTTTGCTAAACTATATCTATATTCATGCCTGAGCTTTTAATTAATACTGGCTTTACTTGCTTAGTCCAAATTCTTCCGTTGCAGGATTTATAATATTCATAAAACTCCGCGGTTATGTACGCAGTATCTTCGATGCCAAATTCCAATCGGGGCGTTAAAAGGGAAGAGAAGTCGCAATTTATTTGACGGACGGTAAAAACCACAAAATCTGAAAAGGGATTCTTAGACATCTAGAGAACGTCATGTCCGGACTTCTTAGCGAATTAGCAACGAAAAATACTGTTTGTCAAAACCAATTTTCGTATGTACTTTAAAAAGCTAGCGCTATATCAATTTAATGAACTATTGAATCAAAACACTGGAAATGATTGAGAATTATCTTAAATCTCACTTAGTTTTCAAAAGAAAACCGTTTTCTAATCGAAAATAGTTTAAGGTTGAAGAGATTGAAGGTCTAAGCTTGTTAAGAGATTCTTTAATCCCTTGGGGAAAGAGTTGTGTAGAAGAGAGTTGTGTGGGATATCAATAAACTTGTGTCAACAAGCGAAAAGAAGTTTGCGAGATAAACAAAGGTAGTTTTTCTTCAAACCACTATGGAACCACATTTCATCTTTTTCCTGCAGCAAATTTGCATCCCTTAGTACACCGCTTCGTATTGCTAAAACCTCCTCACAGATTATTTAATAAACTTAGCTTCCGGTTTTATCAAATTCTCAAATTGTTTCTCGCTAATGCGAGGGTCTTTCTTTGTATCAAGGAGAGCTTATTTGAACTAGGGTGATGAGGGCTAAACGCAATTCCGTTTGACACCTTTTGAAAGCGGTAGCCTTATTCACACCAGTTATTGCCATTTGACTCAATCATTCACTCAAGGTTACTCGAGTGAAGTATCTTCTTAATTGATTAATTGTGAGATATATGTCAACCATTGTGATGACCCGGTCTAATTACTCCACCAGTTGGTTTATCCCGAAGAGAACGCCCCGAGAACGCCCTAATACTCCACTGAAAAACATTAGTTCTTTTCCAAACGACTCGTGAAGCAGTGAACAGGGTTTAGAGAGGTTGATAGGTCGAGTGAATTCTCCTCGATACCGCATTCGTTTGTAAACAAACTGATTGCTGATCTCTACTTATCAAAAGAACTTGTTGACAGTTGTGGTAATCAAACTACGGGGTTTCTTCGATAAGAGGACACTCTTAAAACACATTAAAGCTTTCTCCACTTATTTTTGATTCAGTGCTGGAGGACTTTTTTAATATGTTTTCAATGTCAGTTCTTAAATATTCGTTTGCTTTTGGTCGAGACTGTTAATTTAGGAATCAGCCTCTGTTAATTATCAGTTTGTCACTTCAAAAGAAGAAATCGTCTTAGCTTTCGTTCAAGAACATCGAAACCATTTTAATTTTCCCTTTAATATTGTATTTCAGTTTCTTAATATTACACAGTTTACCTAAGTATTCGAGAGTTTTGTTTCATTTGAATTTGTTTGTGGCAAAATGCAAGGAGTTTTTGTTTTTAGACCGGACCTTTCTTAATCACATTTTGAGTGACCACTTATTAAGGGTTATGAATGACAGTGCATAAAGCCGTTGACACCTCTGTAATTCCAAATGCAACTCTTTTATATTCATTTTGATTGAAATGCGATGGTAGATTAAGCCCATTGCGAGACGTGCCCTGAACCCAAACAGACCAGTAAGAACTTTCTTGACAGATCGCGAAACAACAAACGCATGAAATTCTTGACCGCCGAATTCACTAATAACAATATGAAGAATCTTATTTTGGGAATTTTAACGATTTGTGCAAGCGTGGAGATATTAGCACAAGCAGTTTGGTGGTAAGTAGAAGAGTAATTTGATGTTACCTTGGTGGGATGTTACCTCGAGTTGCCCCTTCATCGATGGATGGCGTTGAGTTATAAACCGTTTAGCACTCGTCCTAGTAACACTTTGGGATCCACTTTACAGGACCTTAGGAACTCAAATAACAGCTTCTTCCGATCCTTCCAAGAAGGCAATGTTGTGTTTTGTCACACCAGAGCTAAACACAAAACAACGAGAAGTCTGCCGCAAGCATCCGTCCCTGATGCCACATGTTGCTTCAGGTGCAAAGTACGCGGTCGAAGAGTGCCAACATCAGTTTCGTAACCGTCGCTGGAACTGTTCTACAATCAAAGAATCTGGATCATTGTTTAGCTCAGCTCTTCATAAAGGTAAGTGAGCCTACTTGAGCCTAATATAAACGATAATCTTGACTCTTGAGAGCTTTGAGGTGACAATTCTGAAGGGTTATTTACATTTGGGAAAAACACTCGTTTTGCTTGCGCTATGTTTGCGTGTTGGACAGAAAAGAAACCAGTTATAAAGCTTAGGTCAGGATCAGATCACTCAGTCTTATTTTTGTTTGGAAACTCTGTAAAACACTTTCAAAAACCACACAAGCAAGCAACAAAATAGATAATAGATGTTTAAAAAGGTTGCAGTAGTCGAAAAAGAGTGACCTAGTTAGATGTTGAAGAATATATTTATGATTTAGGAAAGCAAGTTTGGAATGAATCGAGTAAACATCATGTCCAGAATAAGATATATTTTCAGTACTATATTAAAACTGAGTTAAAACTCGTAGTTGGGAGTGATTTCGGAATGCTTAAGGATTTTAAATCATGAAACAAAACATTAGTCATACGAGGAAGAAAAGTCCATCTACCAAGAAATACAGCCTTCAACTTGACTTTGCCAAACGTTCACCTTTCTATACCGAGACAACCTCGAATTTCCATGGGAAATCTTTTGGATTTGACCTTCTCTCAAAATGTTTGTCGATCCATGGATAACGATCATTGTTTTCGCCGTTTTACAATCACTTACTTTAGTGTTTACGCTCTTCGATTGAATTATGATCTTAATAGTTTCACCTTGTCCTCTCCCTTGCTGTTTTTCTGATCTAATTTCACTCCTTGAGCGATTTAAAAAATGATTTATGGCTTTTGTTTTGCTTGAGATTTGTAAATCTGAAACTGATTCCTACCGACAGAGCAGCCCAGACATTTTTATGGGGTTTCTTTAGGTTCCAATCAGGAAACTCCACGCAGAGTAAGCTTCGAAAAATCCCTGTACCTTTATTGTCTTAAGAACTAGATGAGTTTAAAGTCTGTACTGATGACAAAGCACAAATTGTTCTGTTAGGTGGGTGTCCTGATGATAACAGTCCGGTCAGATGTCGAGGATATACTGAAAATGATTTCCTTGATGAAAGAAATGAGCCCAATAGATTACACATTCAATCAAATCCTCTTGGCAAGCAGAGAGTTCCGCTATGCCAATTTGGAAAAACAAACCATTTCTATCTAGCAATGATATTGCTATTAAAATCTCGAGAACTTTTGTTATAATTGAGCTTTTCCGTTTGCCAAAAGAAATACAATTTCAACTCTTCAATCGTTTTAATTTCTTTGTTTTATACTTTTAGTGCATTCGCTATAAACTTTTTGATGACCGTCTCTTCAAATTTCAGCTATTATTTGATCGAACACGTATTCCTAACTTCCTTCGAATACATCAAATACATGTAACGTTTTACAGAATCAAAAGTATCAAAGCGTTTTTCAACATAAAAAATTTCATCTCCGGCCTGACTAGCTGTTGTACTTTTTTTTATGGAATGCAATTTTTCACCTGAATCAATTATTGCAATACAGAGTTTTTCAATTGTTTCAGACCGCCCAGTCTTAATTCAGTCTGGATTTAATCGGATCTGTCTCAGTTGAAAACAGGGTAATTACGGCTTTCCAATATACTTACAAAGTCTTTTTATAATTACTTTTCAAATCAGACGCTAGATAATCAATCGCTTGTCAGTTCATCTGTCTTTTCTTGCCACTGTACAATGTAGGTATAGGAGAGAGAACAACTTTACCTATTACTTTAGAATTCCTATATCGTTATACTGATCTCACTTTCGATGGTAAAAGCACAAAAACTTATTTAAAAAATCATTTTTCTTCTTTTCTATTGCGTCAGGATTTGAAAGCGCAGCTCTCAGGGAGTTCGAAGATGTGCCAACAAAAACATGGATTTGTTGTTTTAACGAATTCCTCAAGGGTTCTTATCAGCTTATGGCCTCCTAATGCTTCCAACTGTATTTATTCGAGTTCTCTTCAATCAGTCGTTTACGTATATCGATTTATCATTGAAATCATAGGATTAAAATACATGAGGAGAGAAATGTTGACGAGTTTTGTTGTGTATTATATTGTTTTTACCGCTGGTTCATCTACCCAGCTTTTGTTGTATCTACAAAGAATTATTCATCTCCAACGTTAGACAAATTGATCGAATTTGTTTCCTCTCTTGTAATGCGTACATACAATTGATCACTGCTTCTGTGTCTGCAGAGAGTATCATATAATATCCCACATATCGCGCTCATAACTCTTTTATTCGCTGTTTTTAGTATTAAAGGTGTATATTTTTATTTCTTGCTGCTAGCTTGCAGAGAAGGCGCGTTCGTGCATGCCATTACAGCAGCGGGCGTGGCTCATTCAGTAACTTCAGCCTGTTCATCAGGCAATATCGAGAGCTGTGACTGCGATCGTTCAAAGAGTGGTACAGCAGGCAAAGAATGGACTTGGTCAGGGTGTAATAGCAACGTTAAGTTTGGCATATCGTTCAGCAAACAGTTCACCGAAGCACAAGAACGTGGAAATAAATTAAGATCGATTATGGATCGACATAACAGTAGAGCAGGACGAAAGGTAAGTCTGCCTTGATAATCGCTACGCTCATCACTACTGCTTCAATCAGTGAAGGACCAATGTTCAAAGAACTATGACAATTATAGGCCAAATATCACGAAAAATCAGGGTATATTTCAAAACTATTTCAAAGTTAGCGATCGAGTCTCGTCTGCGTTTTTCCGCGTATTAAAAATTCAGATATCTCCAGATATCTTAGAGCAAACGTCGCGCCTTGATGTCAGGCGATAAAATAGGAAATTCAAAAAGTAATTAAGCAAAATAAGTTTTGATAACTGAAAATCATAACAAAGCAAATATCCTATGGGTTTTCGTGTGTGTGTGTGTGTGTGTATGTGATTATCGTATGAGGCAACGATGATACGGCAAATTCGTAGCCGTACCGTAGCTGTTGTGATTACACCGTCTACCTTCTGTATGTCAGTACCCTCCGTTTCCCGCTCATACAAAAACCGCTCTAATAAGAAACATGGCAAAATGGCACAGAAAAGGACGATATGACAAGATGTGAAGCTCTTGCTGCTGAGTGTACGACCCCGTTTCTGAACTAACGTCAGTTTCTTACTATATTGTCACCTGTAAGATGGAAAATTCGACTCCCTATATAGTGTGATGAAGTATAAGCTAACGTTTTCTTTTATTCACAGGCAATATCACATCTTATGTGGCGTAAATGCAAGTGTCATGGATTATCAGGCTCCTGCTCAATGCAAACCTGCTGGCTACAGCAGCCAAACTTTCGTCAGGTCGGTGATTATTTAAAAGAAAAATACAACAGCGCCATCGAGATGACGATCAAACTGAATCGAAAGGGGAAAGAGCGACTCAAACCAAAATTCAAACGCTTCAAGAGACCATCCGAGAACGATTTGATTTACTACGAGGCCTCGCCGAATTTCTGCGATGCCGATCCGAAGACGGGTTTGTTAGGCACGTCGGGTCGCGAGTGCAATATCTCGTCCTCGGGAATCGATGGCTGTGAACTACTGTGTTGTGGAAGAGGACACAATGTCCAGCAAACTAAAGTAACGAGAAATTGTGACTGTGTGTTTTTGTGGTGCTGTGAGGTGAAATGCAAGAAATGTAAGGAGCTAGTCAATGTGTACACCTGTAAATAGCGCCTGGACAAATTCAGCGGCGAAATAATACAAGAAAAAACTCAATCGAAGACGTGAACGATTTTGTTGAGATGTTGCTCTAAGATTGTCATGACGATGGACCGTTCATTCCAGTGCTTATTTAAGAGGATTTAAACCGTACATAGCATGCAACTGTTGTAAAATACATGGCCGAGCTACAATGAGAATTTCTTGCTGGATAAGAATGGATCAACAAACAGTTCATGCAAATTCGTCGGTATTTCTCTGTAGGATTGTTTAATACAAGGAATCAAGAACACTTAATCTTAATGCTAAATTAACATTGATCCTTTAATTTCATTTCTTGGCCTTAATTCACAAAATAATTATCTAAGTAAACAAGAAAAACTAATGACAAAAGCCCTATAACTTTAGAATAGAGTTTTTCATTTTCTTAAAAACCAGCCACGCCCCAATTCTATTGTTTTATGTAGGTTTTGAAATCCAGTGCAAAACCTACATTCTTAAAG
>WUAP02058893.1:7534-17959 GCA_015163945.2 Stichodactyla helianthus
GGTGGGGTGTTGTTGATGGTGGGGTGTTGTTGATGGTGGGGTGTTGTTGATGGTGGGGTGTTGTTGATGGTGGGGTGTTGTTGATGGTGGGGTGCTGTTGATGGTGGGGTGCTGTTGATGGTGGGGTATTGCTGACAGTGGGGTGTTGCTGATGGTGGGGTGTTGTTGACGGTGGGGTATTGTTGACAGTGGGGTGTTGCTGACAGTGGGGTGTTGTTGACGTTTGGGTGTTGCTGATGGTGGGGTGTTGCTGACAGTGACATTGACAATAGTGTGTTGCTGACAGTGGGGTGCTTTTGACAGTGTTGTTGACAATGTAAATGTAGGCCTGTGGCAGCTATATGGCTGAAGATGAGGTGCAGCAAAGTGTTCTGGGAATTTGTTAAATTGAGAGTACTTTAAGTTGTTGAGTGCTTTTCTGTTGTCTTTGGATACATAGTAAATTGATATTTTTTGGTTTTTCTTTAATTTTTTTCCCCAGATGTTTTGATATAAAGAATATTCCAGCAATCAGTGTTACAATTTCTCTAAAGCTTGAATCTCCCTCACCTCTGGTAATGCTTTGTTAATGAGCCATATTGAATGTAGGCCAATAACAGAGTCATACATCATAATGAAACCACTGTCATTAGCAGCATAGATCACATTCAATGTAGGATCACAAATGAAGGCCCTCTTCCCTAAAAACACAGAGAAAATCTATCATGTATTAACAGTTATCATTCCTTTTAGTCCCACTATAGGAGACTAGTCTTGGTCATGAAACCTGAAGAGAATTACACTTACTCTGAATAAGGGATTGGACCGTTCATTTTTATCCAGGGAGGAAGGAGTGGTTTTAGGTGGAGCATGAAAAATGCAGGGATCAAAAGGTAATAATCAACATGTAAACATGCAGGAAAGGCAGGGGGGCACAACCTGCACAACTAAGGAGAGCAGGACTCAAATTTTTATTTTTACTGGGCTAACTTACTGGTGGTAGTCCAGTCTAAAAATGCATCGTGTCTCTGTTTTTTTTGTTTTTTTTTCCTGTGCAGCAAATTCCAAAAGTTGCGCAATTGGTACTCAGGAGTACAGGGTTCCTGGATGCAGGGGAATGTTGCAACTGCTGTAGATGTCAATTGAATGTCAATTACAGTTGATGCAAACATAATGGTATGGGTGGTCATGTGACGTACAGGCAAACTGTGCATGCTCTCATTTCATTGCTGCTGTTCAACAGCAATCGAAGGCTCATGTAAAATATTGTTTTAAATGTATAGTGAAAATAAATTCACGTGCTCAATTACAACATTTCAAAGGAGATGTTTGTTTATCTTATGATCAACTTTTGCCATTTGCAAGTAAAAAAGAGCTTCATAACTGGTCAGTTTCTCTCAAAGAAAAATACTAGTATATTTAATTTTTATCCCAATTTTACTAAGGGAAATTACTAGCTTCACCAAGAATTTACAAGAGTATTAATAAATGTATTGCAGCTAACTTTATTCCTATGTGATTCACTAATCTGAAGCTTAAATAGATAAAAGAATTATCAGGGAAGATGTAGAATTGTCTTGGGATCTTTAGAATAAGACATAAAACAACATTGATGAATTTATTTGATGCATACATATAAAAGATCAGAGCAATGAAGTTCAACACAATGAACACTTCAAAAATGTTTTAGAAATAAGATCAATGATTACGAAATTTGACTTGAAAAATCACTCAAATAACTTAGAAAGAATTAACGATGCCTCTTTGGAAGAAATTTAAAGCCATGAAAATGTATGAATCAAGATACTAAAACTCAAAGTGAAAACTACAGTATTTCCGTTTGACTCCAGGGTGAAATAAACAAACACAAGACAATCGCAGTTATATCTTAGAAATGATCATTTATTACGGGACTTATATAATAAATCAATAAAATAGCAAAGAACAATATAAGCTACCTGTTCGAAGGAAGATTAAAGGCTGTTAACTGGTTCTACAAGCTATAATGAAGGCCTCGAAGTGGACAAACAACAACAGCTCAGACAGCTCCTTCTGTTTGCTAATGAGCACGTTCTTGAATGTTCTTGAATTTCCACGTAGGGGTGGGGGTGCGGAGGTGAGTGATGCAAGGTTTCTCAATCAGCGTTATTTTATCACCACAGAAAACCAAACTATCCGATATTTCATTTTAAAATTCCAGTTATTTGGAGTAATTCTAAATGCTTTGATGGAAGTCAAGTCATAAGAATAAAAAAAATAGCAAAAATTATCAGGGTGATTCTTTCATTTTAAGGTCAATCTTGCTATCGACAACAGGTCCCAAATCTAGCATTTCTGCATTTGATAGATCAATGCATCTGATCCGCAAGATACAGGTAGCCCAGTAAATGCCTAATAGGCGTCTAGTTCCTTAAAAATTTAACCACTCCTCTCTCCTTACTGTGAAAATCACTGCATCACAACCTTTGTTATCATAAATTTGGTTGGAGTTTTGTGCTGTTCTGAGCCATCAATCATCATTTGTGGTGGAGGTTATTCAAATCAACTAATTATTTTTTAAGAGTGAATGGTAATTATTTTTTATGGATTTGCATAACTCCCACCCCCAAAGATTATGGACAGATCAGAAAAGCACAAAAAACCAACCGCACAGTATCTATGATAATATGAGTAGTGATGCAACGATTTTCACAGTAGCAAAAAACTGAATTTTCCCTATTCAACAAAACAGTTTCCCAGCTTGCCTCCCTTAAGGCCAAAGGAAAACAGGACCCTGCTCACAGTCTGCATATGAACAGGAAATATAATATCATGTAAATGGCTTACTGCATCTACAGTACATGGTATGGACTTAGATTATGTAACATTGAATTAAAATGTTTTCTACTGTTTTCACAATTGGTAAATAATCCAACCAACCACATAATGCAGATATTGTTTTATGTATAGGCTTACATCATTGAATCCAAACATACCTTGAGCCTGTGATGCTATTGGTCTGGGTTCATCTAATGGGTGCATGAGACTAAATAGGGTAGGAACTTCTCTGGAAAGACAAAGTAAAACCAAAAATATTTGTAATCTGAATGTTAAGATACCTCACCATCTGACCATAACCATTGTAACAATGGAGCCATTAAGTCCACAAAGCCACTGCTTCTCAAATGAGAATGATTTAACACAGCACAATCATAAGCACTGCTTGTCATGTATGCAGCCACATAGAGCAGATTGTATATGACTGTGAACAGTTTCTGGCAGGATCTTTGCCATGAGCATGCCCAGCAACTTTGATGTTTTCTAGAATTTTGAGATACCTTGCTGTGCCTTGACTGTGTCACAACCATGTTCATGCTGTAAGCTTTCACAGTCATACTAAATCTGTTCTACTAGTCACGCAGAAACAAAGCATGATCTTGCTATGAGTGTGACTGATTTTACCTTTTGTGTGCTGTCAGCTCTGATGCTGTAACAGTTCTTTCCAGTAGAAGTCCTCCAGGAACTACCCATGAATTACTGACCTAAAATAACATCAAGTACTGTATAATACATTATCATTTTTAAATTGAATTTTTAAGGTCAAAATCAATATTAACTTAATTAACCATCATCAATCAAGACATTGTAGTCAATTAAAGTTTTACATGTAATTAAAATTTCCTGAAAGTTTTAATGGAACATTAATCCATTTATTTTAATGGTTACCAGATAATATGGAAGTGACTATAAACTAAGAAACATATAACAATGCAACCATTCAAATAATTGATCTTTAAGATGGCAAATCATCTTATAAACTATGTTGATACTCACAGGAAATGGTAAGGCAGCTGTGTGTACACCACCATTAGTAGAAAACACATTGAGAAATTCACTTTCTAGAACACACAAGGATGTATGTGATTCTGAAATGCACAAAAATATAAAAATAAAATTAATGCGCACTTGGTTAATTATTTTGTGAGCATGTTTTCATAACTTGATGGACTGTATGCTGATGTTATCAAGAAGTGCAGCACATGCAGTGTAACAGTATGATTTTATCCACTAATTAATATTTAATTTAATAACAACACAGTGTATTTACTAAATAAATATTCAAATGTAATTAATCCAAGTTCACAGCTGTCTATGTTATGCAAGAAATGGTCAACATTAAGTGAAACCTCACAGTTGGATGTGTGAGTAATCAATGAATGCACAGGAGACTGCTAAGCATGACAGAAGCATGAGGTTTGTCTGAGGCAAATTATAACTATAGTTTTCTGTAGATAAGGTTAGCAAAGTTTCTTGCACATGATATTGATCATTTATAATAAACAGTGTTAGAATTGGCATACTTGTTTAAAACAAGATACAACATTTGGCAAGAATGCTGCCAAGTATCATTCTTAGGCCATTATTATCTGAGAGATGTTTAACATATTACTTAGATGAATAGACACAACAAGTCTTATGTCATACCTTCAACTGCACAGTTTTCTTGGTCAGGTTCAGACAAGGTAAACTTACACCAAAAGCAGTCAATAACATCAGAATCTAGTGTGAAGGACTTTATAACTGTTCTAGTTTCATGGGAAGATCCTCTACTCCAAACAACAGTTCGACCACTGATGTACAACTGTAAACCAATGAAATAAGAACCAATGTTTAATTAAATATACCATGAAGGTAGATAAAATATAGAGGCAAAAACAAAGGTAGCAAATCAACAAGGATACAGACTGACAAACATACTGTACAACATTATGAAGGTATAATACATAGGTTTATCGTTGACATTTTTTAACATTAAGTGGTTTTGACAACATTTTTAATTAGTCTTCATCCAGTAAAATGAAATATCAGATGTGCAATGTACAGATATTTTCATTTGGTAATGCATGTATGTGTGTTTGTGATGGGCATCAAGGTTGGCACAGTGATATCACACTTGCCTTCACCCCTGGGGTCTGGGATTTGATTCCTAGATTTGGCATTCTGTGATTCTTGTTGGTGCTCTTCCTTGATTTGAGGACTTTTCTCAAGGCTCTTAAGTTTTCCTCCCTCCAGAAAAACCCCACCACACTAAATTCCAATTTGATCTGTAGCCATGCCATGAATTAAATTAGCCCAGAGGTTGTTTCAGGGTTCTAGAAAATTGATATTACTGTATGAATAAATTAAACATAAAATAGTCAGAAAGGCACAGTAACTAGCACCAAGTGAACCTAGCTCTATTTGATTCACCTTTGAATAATGTAGACTTATTATGTATACATTGGATCCATTTACATTTACAGAGAGACGAAAGGGATTTAGAATTGAAATACAGAAATACACTTACAACAATGACATAGAAAAACTTTATGTGCCTTTATGCTGTATAACAGAAAGTTAATCCCACATAACCAAAGATAGTACGTAAAGTAAAAAACTGGAATGAACTTGGAAATACTAGTGTTCAGGTGATCTGTGGTCATTATTCTATAAAATGTGTGGAAATCAATGAATTTTTGCCTCCCACTGTGAGCTGTCATCAGGAATGAATATTAAGTCAGGTTTTGCTGCTTTTCATGTCTCTTCTTAATGAACTCAACAATGGAGTGTAAACTCTGGGAAATTCCATTCATTCATTTGTAGTGTTCTTATCAAATACAGTCAATGAAGAGACTCCAAAACATTACTGCAAAAATCATTGCATCACGACCCATATTATCATAGATTCAGTTAGAGTTTTTTTGTTTTTCTGATCTGCCAATCATCATTTGGGGCAGAGATTATTCAAATCAACCAATGATTTTAATGGATTTGCATAACTCCCACCCCTATATCTGTTCCTGGCTTGATTTGCTTCCTTGTTCATTGATTAGCTGTCTAAAATCACTGAAAACACTGTTGTGACCAACAGTTCAATTGTACATAATGAATTCCTTCATCCTACCTCCCTCGTGACCTCTTACATAAGCGTACATGTTGATTAATAAGTTAATCCAAATCCACTAAATAACCAAGAAGAGACAGGGGTAGGAAAAGAAAGGCCTTTCTATTGTTCTCTTGTCTGCTTGTATAATTGGATTAAAGTGAAATGTATGGTTGTGGCAATTTGTTTACACAGGGATGACAGATATGTAACCAACAAATGCTAATGAACCAACGGCTGATCTGAACGAACTGGCCTTGGCAAATATTCATGATCAAAACAACCATATCTGATGACGGCCTATGGCCATGACCTTTTAGAACAGTCGCATGTTGCTAGATTGTCCTTTTTCAAGGATAATCCGCTTTGATCGGCTCGTGACCATTTAGAAGTTGTTAGACCTAGAGCTTGTGGCTGGTCTTCATCCAATTCGACAGCTCCAACAGAGCCTACAGAGAACAAAACCGTTGCAAAAATTATTTCTTGTAGTTTGCGGTAATTTGTGGATACTATTTCAAAATTAGTACTATATGTCAAACCACAATTTTACAAATTTTGGTTAGAATCTATTAAGATGTTTTTATACTGCAATTATTCAAAATGATCGTTGACACCCCGAACCCTATACAAAGCCGATCAAAGTGGATAATCCTTTAAAAAGGACAGTCCAACAACATATGCGACCATTCTAAAAGGCCATGGCCATAGGCCGCCATTGGATATGGTTGTTTTGATCACAAATATTTGCTAAGGCCAGCTCATTCAGATCGGCCATTGGTTCGTACAATAGAAAGGCCTTTCTTTTCCTACCCCTGTCTCTTCTTGGTTATTTAGGGGATTTGGATTAATTCATTAACTTATCAATGGATGCATATGCTTATATAAGTGGTCACGAGGTAGGCAGGATGCAGTAATTCGTTACGTATGATTGAACCATTGGTCACAACAATGTTTTGAGTGATTTTAGACTAATTGATGAACAAAGAAGCAAATCAAACCAGGAACAGATATAATATCGTAATTTAACGGCTGAAAAACTGCCAACATTTGTCCTAGCTCCCTTGGGCTATTAATAGCTAACACTTGTCAACCTCATTCAAATGTGTTTTTCCTCTTTAGAAGTCTGTCAAGACAAAAACATTGCTTTTATTTGTGAAAAAAATGCTTTTTCATTGTTTCAACTAACCTCTTCATCACATTTTATATCACCATTTACAGTTTTTATAATCCACCTCTCTGCCTTAAAAATTTAAAACAAAGAAATAAAAAATACATGTGACTGTAATAAATTAGTTTAGGGTTTGGGTTTTTGATTATTATGGTTTTGAACTACAATAAACCTACTCATCAGAGATCTTAGGAGGTGGCAAGCTTTCCAAATCCTTAGTTAATGACCTCAGCCCACGGGACAGGATTTACCCAATTTTTCAGAGAAAAGGCTTTCAGTCATGGCGATATACATGTAAATAGGCAAAAACGTCAGAAAAGTTTTGAAAGGAAGAAACGAAAAGAATACAGGATACGGGAATTTCATACCAACAGGACAATTTAACCCAATTTAGTTATAAAGAACAGTTCAGTTTTGATACCTTTTCTCTGCCATCTTTTCTTTCAAGACTCTCAACTTTTTCTTTCTGCAAATTTTCCAAACTGAAAGGATGATGTTGAGAAAACTTTCTCCCAAAAGGAGAGAAAACTTCCAAACAATCGGGCTTAATCATGGCGATACATAAGATAGAGAAAGATGACTTGTTTTTTTGCACCACTTCTCGTCACTTGTCCGCCATTTTGGAATTAAAGTTTGGCGGGCAAAATTAGAATTTGGACCCAGATCAATGGCGGTACATAATAACCACAGGTAGCCCAAGCAATGAATCTGACATGAATTAGAAAGAAAAAAAAAGGTTATAAGAATATGAAAAATAAAATTTCAACCTTCTAAAATTGTTTGTGTCTTCTTTATTTAACCTCTAGAATGGATTAAAATGGTTTTTAAAAAATTTCTTTCTCCATGGTTATAATAATTGGCCAATTCAAAACCTCTGGGAATTAGAACGCTTTTGTTCCAAAAATTTCCATTTCATTAGCACGTGATTTCAAAATACAAAAGACAAAGAATCGCATTCCCAAAACATTTGACACGGTCTATGGGAAACCATTTCTATTCGATTCCTATGAAGCCGATATGCAGAACATGCATACACCTTTATTCAGAAGGTAAATGTTCCGGTTCTCTAGTGGGCTCTTAGCACAGAAATTCGTCTTTCGCTTTTCTATACCTTCACTCTGGGAATCTTTAAAAGGAAGACCTTGTTTGCTTGGGCGTCCTTCGGCAAAACTTAATTATATATTGGTTCATTCATTAAAAGAAATGACAATTTCTCATGATTTTTATTATTTTCATGATTTTATTTTATTTTAATTTCTTATTATTTCGTTTATTTTACCCGCACCTTTTACCCGCTCCCGCACCCCCACCATTTACCCGCGACCAAAAGTCAAACTCCAGTTAGAGGATTCTTCATGGACGGTGTTGTGATGCCGTCATTTACGCACTGATTTCTTGATCTTAAAACAGTTGTTTCAGCACGCGCACTGAACTTATGAATTGCTTTATCCCGGACGAGTTTAATCTTAATTCATGGATATAATCGAACTAAGAAAACGCTTCTTGAATTTAATGAGGCTCTAAACGAAGGACTCATTACTCAAGAGGAATTTGACACATCAAAGAGGAAACTTTTCGATGCACTCTCGACGTCGAAGGGAACACTAAGGGAACACCTTGACTCTTGCAGATATCTCACACGTTTTAGCTGAAGACGAGAAAAAAGAAGCCAGAAAGGCATTGATACATGGTACTGTGGCCAATGTTGTTGGTTCCTCCGCCGATCATGATTCAGATTTTGAGGAAATATTTTCAGAGCCGGCACAAAAAGTAAGTACTGTAGCTTATATCAGTGGTTAGACATTAGCTATTAACTTCGATCATACTCTTTTCATCATCATCTTTATTGAAAAATAATTACATTTTGAAATGATTTCAAAATAAAGATCAAGGCGTGCCAATACTGTAATCAGTTTCAATTTATAATATCTTTATAGATTGAAATTCAGCTATAAATTTTCAAACAGTATTTCAATTTTCCAGTGTTAGTATTCTTCATCCAGTAAAGTTTGTAAGTTTCAGGTTGTCGGGGTTTTTTGCTATTCTAAATAAAAGCTGAAGTAATGCGAGGTACCTAGGCCTCGTTCCTATCTTGTACTTACTTTCGAAAACGAGTTGAATCTAAATAAGCTATACAATAACCTATAATGAGCTGAGTTGGCGTTTAATATAAACCCTAAATATGAGTCCACTTTATCATGCAAGTGCAAAGAGCTATAAGGCGATCTAATCCTTTTAACTGCTATTTTCAGAAAGCTAAGACAGATGACGACGCTGATGATGGATGCTCGATTTTTCAAACCGTTTGCGAAGAGCTTTCTGAAGAGCACGCAAAGATATATTCAGTGCCATGTGAGTTTACGCCTAAAGTTGTTGACAAAGGAAATATTAAAATCATTTGCAAAATCTGCGATGTTCTTATTATTCCAGGCTTGGTAAAGCAGCGGCTCTACCGAGTAAGAAGACATTTCACAGAGTCATCAAGTCACAAAGCTAAGGTAGTAAAGGCTTCCGGAAGGGAAAATGTGGTGGTGGTGGTGGTGGTGACGACGACGACGACGACGATGATGTAGATGACAGCAAGAAATGGTATGACAGGCCAATGGAATATGTAGATTTTAAAGGGGGACTAGCATCAAAATTGTTCAACATTCAATTTAACTGAAACTTAGTTGAAACTACACTGAAAGACCCTCTAAGAGCTGTTCAAAAACTGGTTAGTTTTTTTTCTGAATATTCTCATAGGAAGTATTAAATTTT
Organism: Stichodactyla helianthus; assembly: GCA_015163945.2. Taxonomy (NCBI): domain Eukaryota; kingdom Metazoa; phylum Cnidaria; class Anthozoa; order Actiniaria; family Stichodactylidae; genus Stichodactyla; species Stichodactyla helianthus. The sequence continues at coordinate 17,344 of WUAP02058893.1, forward strand.
TATGAATCTTTAGAGGTAGTCAGTGACGTCATACACTCCACAAAGATTTAATTTCATACATTTCTGTGTAATGTTTAATTGAAATATCTCAACGTAAATGTTCTACATTGAAGAAAACTGGACAGAAAATGAATCCTTAGCCTAAACAATGTAAGAAAACTTCTTCACACAAACTTTTAGGGTTAAAGAAAGAAAATGTTTAAGAAACAAAATATAAAGAAATGTATGGAGCTGAATGCTTAGGTTGAGTGTATGACGTCACGCGAATGATTTTGATGCTAGTCCCCCTTTAAGGATTCGCTAAGGCTAATGACTACTGAAGATGAGCTGGAAAACCTTCGGAGAGATGCACGCCAGAACGAAGACGAAGACGAAGAGTGTGAGCAATATTCGTCAGTTGACAACGTCCCACAAGACAGCAACGATTTTGCAACAGACCTCGAAACCACTGGTGACATACGACACATTGTCAATCCACTGTTGGACCACGATGAAATCGATAAAACAGAGGATGACAGAAGAAAGAAAGCCACCATGTTAGTACCTGGGGTCGGCGAACGCTACAAATCCACAGTCATCGCAGAGCTGAGAAATAACCCTAATTTGTCGACAGATC
>WUAP02059004.1:0-17955 GCA_015163945.2 Stichodactyla helianthus
AAATGTGATCACCAACCTCATTTTGGCACTTTCATAAAAATGTCCTATGTTACACAAATGTTTGGGGTGATTGTGCTACAGGTCTTAGGCCCTAGGGCAGTAAAAAACTCAGTCCATTTACTTATGGTATAGCCTTTGTACTCAGTTAATATTGAGTTATGTACAGCCCTCATGCTTGGTTAATAAGAGGTATAATTGTTGGCTTATTGCAAAACTATTTTTACTAAAAACCATTGCAATAAAAATGAAACATAGTAAAAGACTAAAAAACTATGTACAATATCATGAAGATAAATGCAACATTTTCAATGTAAAAACATTCGAAAATCTTGCATTTATCTTCTTGATATTGTACATTTTTTAGTAAAATTAGTATCTAAGTCTCTTCTGATTTGAATTTTGCAAAACTATTGAGTGCATTTTTGCATGATCAGACTGCTGGATGTCAACAAATAAGATCATTCAATCAGAACATTATCCATTAGATTGTAAATTTACATTAGGAATAAATATCAGCACTCAACCATGCTTTAACAATGTTTCTCCACCCTTCAAAACAAATAAGCTACTTAAAATTTATAACTTAATTTCAAACTTCACTGAGATCCTTTTCACAACCCAAAGTAATTTTACATACTAACTTTAGACATTCTTATACTCACCAATCATAATATATAACTATTTATATATTTATGAGTATTTAATGCTTGAATTACTCATGAGAAACTATAACACACTTTAATTAAAAATAAAACTGGCATATAAAAACAAATTATTTTAGAAACTAGTAAGAGAGGAACAACTTAAAAATATTTATAGAATTTCTCATGTCATTTCCTCCTAAATCTCATTATTTTGAAGTTAAGAAATGGTGTTGGTTGTTAAATTTGTGAAGCTCAAAAGACCAAGCCTAAATATGTGATTTAAGATAAATATTCATTGACCAGCAGACAGGGATGATTACCAATAAACCAGATATAAGTACCGGTAATCATTCATTATTTTTAAAAACAAAATTCAATAATGAAAAGATTTAAATTAATTTGAAAATGACTATTTAAGGAATAACAAAAACAATAGCAGGACAGAATCTAATCTGTTAGTTCTACTTCATGAAAATGGAATAATTTCATTCAAAAAGGATTCAACTTATTTATTTTGGGGGTGTTGAAACACACAGTTCATTATCACTAAAATCAAGGCTCACTAATTAAGTAGTGGTCAGTGTGGGTAATATCTGGAATCTTGTGGCAATTACAAGATATGCAGCAGACGTAACTAACATAGAATACAAAAATTAGACTTAATGGTTTCACAGTTAGAAACATCTGCTGTGCATAGGTAAATTGAACCAGTCTTATCATATTTGCATCTTGCGCATGATGACACACGTCTGAGCTAAATGTTCTAATATTCACACTTTCTAGACAACTAATGTTAAGAGCTGAATGAAAAGATCACACAACATTTATGCCTTTATCAATGGCAGCCAACATCAAAGACTAAAACCAAGGAAAGCTTTTTTAAAATTATACAAAAGACCTACCTAATTAAATAATATTTCAATATTTTGTACTGTTTGTATATGAATTCAAAATCCTACACTTCATTTGGTTCATTTGTGACTAATAATTATTAATATAAATACAATTCTCCATTTCCTTGGGTTTCTAATCAGAGAAAATCAATTGTACACAGAAGCTTTCATATCCTTGTTCTGGCCATGAAGCTATCCTTTAAGCCTTCACTTCAGTGACAATAGCATTCAGTTTTTGGAATGGACAGGATAGTCTTTCAAACATAGTAAACAGAGTTCCTTCCTAGATTCTATTGTATCCAGGATACAGGATAAAGTTTTGCACTATTCACACATCTTTATTTAAGCTGTCCAATTGCATAATTTGCATCAAAATCCCCCTGGTGCTGACAAGACAGACAGGTATAATGTATCTATAATTTATCATAACCACCACAAATTGGAGGAAAAAACCTGAAGATATTTTCCCAGATAGTGTGGAAGTATTCACTGGGTTATGCATTGTCAAATTCACTGGGAAAATATTCCAACTTTGATAAAGCATTTTATGAAATAAAAAAGAGAACGAGCTATTCTGGTTTAACACATTTTTTATCTCAAGTATGTTCTCATGCAAGAGCGCTCTTAATTCCTGCAAACATGTAAAACTCGGATGAAAGTCTGGTTGAAATTTCTCTTTCTAACAAACTGAAATAAAAATGAGACAGTTTTCAAAAATTATTTATAAGTGTATCTTAATTCAATGACAAGAACACCTGGATACTCTATTTCTATCCCACCTTTGAGGAATATTTTATTTGTTTTAAATTATTCTTCTACAATAAAACAAAAAAAACTTTAGAATAAAGGGAAGAAAAGAATGTTAAATTTGTTTTCCTGGCTGATCATTGTTATTCTGAGTATTTCCTACAGATCACAGGAGGAGAAAGGAAAAACCTATGGCTATTTCCTTTGGGCATTGTAATCTAAAAACTGCATATAATACTTTGTTTGATGTGCAAAGGCTAGAACACTAACTGGGAATTCACACGGATGATTAGAGTTTTTCTTTTTTTCTAAGACCACAAGAAAAAAAAAAGAATAATGATTGAACGTTGTGTATTGTAATCATTCACATTTTAAAAGGAGTCTGGTAATTTTTAATAACTCAAAAGTCTGTTTATACAGGGACCGCGGAGCATATTGAAAAGTGGGGGGGCTGGCATGAAAAGTGGCGGGGCTGGCATTTGAAAATTAAGGATATTGAAAAAAGAAAAAGAGCTATTTTCGTATATTTTGCGCAAAAAGGGCGGGGGGGGGCTGCAGCCCCCCAGCCACCCCAGCTCCATGGTCCCTGTTATAAACTGAAAAGGTATGAATCATGAAAGATCAAGCAACACAGAACCTCCTTTTTTGGTTATTAAGAATTAAAGATAGCAGAAAAATGTGTACAGTAGGCATAAGAGAACAAGATATTTAAGCCAGGCTAGAGCTACCTATGGCAAAAATGAGAACATCCCCGAGTATTTTTGTGGTCAAAATTGTTTACACCATAGTTGGAAGGCTAGTTAGGCAAATGTGTTGTGGTATGTGAAATGGAAGCCAGAAATCTTCCTCACAGAATGCAGTACACACCCCACAATCCTTAACCAAGACACCCACACAAATACCAACCTTCGATCGAACCTGAACTCCACTGTGCGCTAAAGGATTTAAAGTAATTTGTACGTGGTCACGAAAAAAAGAAAAATAAACTGATCATCAATACCAAAAAATATTTAAAACAGTAATGAATTGAGAAAATAAATAAATAAATGAAAAAAGAAAATCTCATGTACGATTTTAAATAAGGTATTACACTAAAAAAACAATTTTACCATTTTTTCGCAATCCGAGGAAAATCAAAGTGGTTTATTTGCTTATTTGAACAGACAGAACATATATATTACCCTTCGAAATGCAATTTTCCCAAAATTTTATCATTAATTTTTGGAATACAATATTGCGAATATAAACTTAGGAATATTCGATTATATATGTATGACCAATAACATTGAAATTGTGGTAAAATGTATGCCATACTCACATAAAAAATATATATCGTCCAACTCTGATGCCCTTGCTTCATCGGTTTTTCCAACTTTGTGTTTTCGTATAAAAGCAGGAGGATTTTGAGAGGAATTGGCTTGTAAATTCGTATCCATATGTTCTGAAGATGCGACTTTCCCGTGGAATTTTTCACTTTCTTTCTTCTCTGTCTTCGACAGGAAATTTTTCAACTTTTCTTCGTCTTCGCGCTTTTTCTGTTCAACTTTTTCGTTTCTTTTTATGGGAGGAACATTCCCATGCTTTTCTCCATTGATTTTCCCTCTAGTTTTAACAGAATCAGAATTCTTGTTTGTATTCTTGACGGCTTTAACTTTTCCAATTCCGGTCGCTAATTTGGACGATTTTTCTTTCGGTTTTGATAATTCTTCGGCATTTTTAGCCGCTACTTTCGATCCTAAATCACTGTTTTTATTATTTGATTCGTTTTCTTCCTCATCTACCCCAGTAGCTGGAGCAGAAGAAGGTATAAAATCACTGGAAGTAGTAGGGGAGAACAGCAATGTCCGTAAATCTTCACCCTCCGTTGGTCCTTCGGTTGGAATATTTTGAGTTGTTCGGTCGATCACATTCTGTATATCGGAGCCATCCGTCCCTTCTAAGTCATTCTCCCAATCTTCATCATTTGGCCCCGACTCGATAGCTAAAAGAAGGAACATATACAAAAAAATACGCCTAAAAATTAATACCATTTTTTCAGCAAAATTATCCCAATTCGACTCCACGCGCATACATGAAATAATCAAACATCACACAAATTGTACATTCTGCTCAAATATAAACAAAATAATCGCTATTTTTCACCTACAACAACTTTTAAAGGGGCAGAATAGTAGTATAGAGTATTTTTAAATTTGCTTATACCTATAAACAATGAAAAAAGACAAAACGTTTGGTGTTTAAATCCTCGCGTTTGAAATAATTAAATGGAGCTATCGATGCAAAACGACAATCATGAAAGACTAGAAATATTATTCCTAAACCCGGTTTATTTGTACACTACGTTCGAAGAAAACATTAAAGACTATCATAAGAAAGTTTGAAGTTTATATTCGAACCAAACAGGGCCCCAAAATTTCGTTTAAATCAAAAACGGAAGACATGAAGAAGTCAATAACGTAACAGCTACTTCGCGTCGCTTTACATGTAATAATCATATGCAAAAAATCTAAATTTTTGGACTCGTCGAAGCAAAACGCGGAAAAAAGTAGCATTTTAAACCTTGTTCCGCGTAGAGTCGTTATATTTTAAACGTTTAAATTGTCCGTGGTTATCGTAGGAAAGATTAAAAACATCAAAATTTGAGCAGAATAAAGCCGTAATGATAAATAATGTAGAAGTAAACATGACCGCTTTCTCGCGTTATGGTCGAACTGGGATCGCTATCTTTACGAGCAAATCGCTACATTTATACCACCGCTCGCTATTAACCGTAGAAAAACTCTTCTAAATTGTTGAGAAAATAAAGAACACACATCCTACTTACGTATACATTTTTTTCCAACTTCAAGGAATCCTTGAAAGCATTCTCCACACTTTTCTGTTCCTAGTTCACATGTCTCGCGGTTTGAAGAGAAACAGGTCTCTTCAGGACAACTACCTGCAGAAGTTTAGGTCGTCAAAACACCCGTTAAAAAACCAGCCAGAAAATCATTCTTGAGCTGAAAACCTTCGACACACTTACCTTCAACAAAACACGACCCTGTGGAAAGAATACAGTACAGAAGGAAAAAGAAAAAAGACAAATTCATCGCCGTATATTCAAGCCCACCATCTTCTCAATCAAAGTTCGTGAGGACCTTCGCGGGCTAACGCATCGACTATTTATACTCCGCACTGCATCATGGGATATGTTTACCCATATTTGGGCACACATTCGCATAAATTAAGCCGATTTTTTTGCTGTAAATAAATAACTTTAAATTTAGAGCGAAAATAATTTGTCTCGACAACCTGAAATACGTGTTAAAAACTTCATATCGACATTAAGTTGTTAATATTTTTAGTTATGAAAGGATTCGAGTTAAAGTTACTGAGATGTTTGTCTTTGTGGCAAGTTTGGGTCCCCGCTAAAATTTGCATATCTCTGAACTCGTAGCGTGTCCCAAAATTGGCAGTTCATGTAGTGCTCTCAAATTCCTAAAAAGTTGAATTGACAAATAGGCTTTTAAAACCATAGAAAACATGCCTGGGTAAGGTGATTTCAGTGAGAGGCATGAATTTTTAATTTCAAAATATGGTTTTTCTCGTTTTGAGGCAGTGTCAAAAGTGAGCTCACTAATTAATATGCTCACAAGGTTATAACAGTGCACCTTTCTAGTCTTAAGCCCAATAATTTAAAGGTATACTTCAAAGGCGAAAGATAAAAGGAGGGTTTGACGTCGAGTAAGGCCGCGAAATCTACGTGTCGAAAAGCAGACTCAAGAGTACACCCAAAACTTAGTCATGTCAGCTGCCTTCGTCATACGACCTAAAACCACACAGAACAAGAAAACCATGTTTAAGAGATGTGATTGGAGAAAACATTAATATTTGAGTATGTGAAAAACAGACTGATTTTTCACCGGAACTATAGACTGTATCAAAGCCAAAGATCTTTAAAGCCGTTGCTAAGGCAACTGTCAGGGACTAAAAATGGCATTGGGAGTCTGAAAAACAACTCAATAAAGTCCTTTAAATCAGATGAACATCATTAAAAAAGAAGTATATTTTAGATTTCAACTTTCAATGGTTGTCGTTCACATCTGATGGCGAAATATTTTGGCTGAGTAAAATTTTTGATGCGAAAGTTATAATCCAATTTTAGAATGTACTTTGGCGGAACAATATAAACTTATTGATAACTGCCTCCAGATACTTAAATGTAGGAGTTATTTTTGCATTCTTTTATCAATCATAGTGATCATGCAGCATCTCCTCAATGGTTTTATCCCTAACGCTAGAGGACAGGTGGCTTTACTTGATTCGTTGATATTTATGGTCTCTTCATACTATTATGAATCAGTCTGATTATGAAGAAGAACCTTATATAGAGACGTGCTTTAGAGTGCATTACGGATGAAAATACGCAGCTAGCGATTTCACTATTCAAGCGAGAGCGGTAGAACGGCTTTGGCCAAATTTTCCAATAATTCAGTGTAACTAAGTAAAATATCAAGTCGTTAAATTTGGTCCATCTGAGTTTGCACAAATTTTAAAACTATATTACTGCCTCTATCACTGCAGTAAATGTATAGTTTCAGCAACCTGGCCTATTTCTCTTAAGGTAATTCAGTTGATATATCTCCTAGCCTTATACCCTGGGTTCCTGAGGCCCGGGGGGTACTCCCTATATTGGCCTATACGGGAATGCTCTGCCCGAAAGGGGTACCTTTTTAGGCCAAAGGTATAGAAAGGGTTTGGGAATTTTTGATTTTTGGTATAGAAAAAGAGTCGGAAATTTGCGAGTTCTGGTATAGAATGAGGGTAGAGTTTCACCATTAAATTTCCTAGCTAACTTTTCTAAGTACAAAAGATGTCAAAAGCTAACACTGCTGTATTTGACAGCCATGTTTTTATCAAGGGCAAATAAAAAGGGTTTCAGTATTCGCCAAAGCCGGTAAGTATATAAAAGGGGTAACTTTTCAGGGCAAAGGTATATAAAAGGGGTACCTTTTTGCAGAAATTTGGTATATAAAAGGGTAAGGGGTCCAGAGGCCGGGCGGAGCATCCCCGTACAAAATGGTTTGAAGTACCCCACCCCCCCTGCGGGTCCTTAGGCTGTTTACTCTCGCTTCGGAACCCATGGTACTCAACTAGCCTTAGGACTGGTAAAAACATTTCATGAAATGTACTGTAAAATGGCCAATGCTTCATGAGATAAATTAGGCGTTTCATGGTTTGCTGTGCTACTTATTAGCACGTAAGGGTTTCTGAAACGGATGGAACATACTTCTTAAAAAGTTAAGAAAGATTTACTATATGTTAATTTATTATTTTCAGAGATCCCAACAACATACAATTAGTGTGTACAAACGTTTCTAAATAGGCTTACCGTGACGTGCGTGTTATTAGAAAACATGTCCAAATATTGACATCATTAGTTTGTTCAGGACACATATACTTGTCATGGACTAAGAAAAATGCGGAAAGAGCATGAATAGATCTGTATGCGAAAGTGTCAGATAAAAGTGTAATAATCGGGTTAAGACTGGATTATATGCCGCCCACGTGCATGACTATTGATCAATGGAGAGTGGAATGAAATAAGATAGGAATAAGAAATGAATGGGAAAGTATCAGACCCAGAGATTACTAAAGCAATAACTAATTCTCTCACGGCAAACGCCCCAAAAAGCAAGAATTAATCCTCTCACGGCAAACACCCACGCACAAGACTAAAGATTATTGGAGAGTAGTTTCAGCGGAAAAGTAAAAATTAGAAGAACATAACGACTAGAATGCAGAAATTTAATACAGAGATGGTATAGGTTTCATCGAGTCGTTTTTATGCTTCTTGGGATTTTATCAATAAAAATTCAACGTAGAAGCAACATAAAAACGACTCAATGCAGAAATTTTAGTGAGAAACAGCAGGTCATGTTCAGCTGAAAGGCACTGATGCGCATGAAGCCCACGCTTACACTTTAAAAGTTAATCAAAAGTACTGAATTAAATTGAAAAATACGAATACAGCGAAAACATTTCAGACGATTCGAAAATGTGGTAAAAACAAAAAGGAAGAAAATGAAAAACAAAAATGAAAATGGAAGCCTTACAATCAAGACAAAACAAGAAAAGCAAAATCTTTAAGATAGAAAAAAATTAAAATTTAAACTCGAGAGAGCCAAACAACTGATCGATCATTAATCACATTTAAGTGAGTTGTGAAGAAGGTAGGGATGGGAGGGTGGCGTGTTATCCCATGTGTAATGAAAGGAAGTGTTTTCACTGTCCAGACTTGGTAGAGAACGAAAGACACTTTCTCGCCAAGTGCACCCTATAGTCTAAATTGAGGGATGAAGTACTTAATCAAATCGCTTCAATCGATAACAACATAAAAATTTTGCAGGAGGATCAATTGTTTCTTCTACTGATTGATCCTCCCTGCAAAACTGCAAAAAGTAGTAGCAAAATATATATTCAATTGCTTTACATTACGAAGTCTTTTCAAAACGCAATAATTTTATAATTTCAGTGAAAACAGTCTGACAGTCGAATAAGTTAATTCAATTGTTAATTACTTGATTGAAACTTAGCTAGGTATAAATAAACCTCTAGGCTATACAGTAACTTTGGGGTTTATTATAATAATCAATGTAATCTAGTTTATTTGGGCTATAGTTGATGTACATGCAAAACTCCAAATAAATAATCTGTCTGTCTGTCAGACGGATTACTGAACTGAACTGTCAGAAGAATGTCGTGAAGGGAGGGTGCCTATCCCATTTCCCTCAAATCTCACTTCACAGCGTCCAAATAGCAAAGTAAGAAAATTGGTTGAGCCTTGACTGGAAGAAACCTTATTTTCCCATTCCTATTTTGCTGTTTTTTCTCCCATTCCCACCTAGTCTAAATCCCATTTTCCCAGGGCAAAAATAGGCAATTGATTCCCAGTTCCCATTTTACTCCTTCAGGATCATATTTTGAATTCTTTAACTATAATTAGAAAATATAATACAAAATGAAGGCGAGTGATTGCAACTGGAGGGCAGAGGATAACTAGCCTGTATAGACGCTATAAGAATAGAGATGCCGCAAAATTAATAAAATAAAAATATGGAAATAGAATGGGAAAATGCAGGAAGAAAAGTTAGGGTATAAAGAAAGACGTCTCTCCCACGCACTGGACGAATAAAGCAAATTTAGGTATGAGTCGCATTGAAATGGCTTCCAAAAGGGAAACAGATAAGACTAAACAAGTTTGAAATGACCATTATGGACATCAATTTCGAAATTGATCATCAGAATGATCGACAACGAAACGAGTAAAATGAGTATTTTAACTGAATTAAACCGTTGTGACAATAGATCTTCATTCCTCTACGCGTAGGCGACCATCTTGGAACACGATAATTGCCCACACACTTTGTATGATGGTAAGATGTAGGCCATACATCGCAATGTAGACTTACACTACATTACTAACGCTTAATCAATCTAACTCAGCGTGCTTTCCTCAAAATCCAAACAAGCTTTATTCAGATGCCAGCGCACGAGTAAATAAGCTAGTTCTCGTGGGGGTGCATGGTAGTGCTATACTTTCACATGATATCAATCTTATTTCTCACGTAATGTGCGCACTCGGCAGGTGTAGGAGTGCTGGGATGAAATTATTGTTTTTGGTAATTATTGTGCTTGTTTTTTATTTCTTAATTCTCATTTTTCGGTTACAATTCTCTAATGTGACTGTTTGACAATTAGCGGACCTCGAGGGCGAATATGGACTACGAGTCAATAACCCATGAGGCCGTAGATCGAATGGGCTATTTGAATCGTAGTCCATGAGGCTGAGAGTTCAAATAAATGGATGTAAACAATGTTGAAATTAGGGTGAAATAATTTATTTTGTTGCGTTGTTTTGGTTTTCAAAACCGGCACTTTTCGCTACTAGTAGGCTATCACGAATAGACCTCCAGTAGAGTAGCCAATCAGAATGCAGGATTGGTGATAGTTCGTTAGTAGGTTTTTCTAATACGTGGTATACGACTTTGGTTTATGCACGAAACCTAATTCCATTAAAATTGCTTTTCGGTCAAATTTAGCAGAAATAACAGGATGTGGATTGAAACACGGACTGCGTCGGTGTATAGATAGAACAAATGGATATAATACATCAATGTTGAATATGTGTAGAAAAATATGCATGCACATATCTTCGCTGAAGATATGATGAACACGAAACAATGGTTTCAAGTCGAGGTTGGCCTTGATAAAAGAATAAAGCTCCTTCTTGGCTTGGGGCCATATTAATTGTTTCGAATTCGGGAAAGGTGTATTTCGTTTATTTTTTAAAGAATATTATTCTCTCTCTCTTTTTCCTTTCCATTTTTGAGCATAAAAACAAGCGTCAAATGATAAAAAAGGCGTTGAATAGAACGGAAGATTAAGGAGGTTGATTTATTTAGAGGAAAAATACAGAGAAAGAAGAAAAATACGAATGATTAATTTCTTTTTCCTTAACCGTTAAAAACAGTACAAATAACGCGACCATAAAGATGAATGAACATGACGTCAATAAATCAACAGCCAATCCCCATTGCGTAATCAAGAAGCGTTACCATGGGTGATAATGACGTCAATCAGTGCCGTCGTGTGGATTCAGTTTGTGTAAAGGGTCTATTTATATTAAGATAATAACGTGATAAGTTTAGTACTCGTTAGCAGGATCTCAATTACAAGTCAAGTGACATATGTTGTTTTAAAAAAGCTATAATATAGGAGATTCACAAATACCTTATCATGCATTAAAATTTAACATGTCTTGCGATTCCATCGAAACTCCACTGATCCCACTTTTTCTACCCAAAACTTTGAACCTAAATCCGCGATTCCCCATGGTGTCTGTTGGATAACCAAACTAATATCTACTTGCTGAATTAGGCACCGTCCACACTATGCCGGATAAATTTGAAAACGGAACTTTTGCTATGAAAACGCAACACAAGTTTTCCGTCCACACATGAAAACGGATAAAATGTTTTGTGTCCACACTACAACGATCAGAGGCGGCAAAAACACTTGAATTCACCTTTGAACATGCGTATACTAATGATGAATTTTCGTCTTCCCGCCATATTTGAGTGTTGTTGTCTATACAAGAAGGAATTACCAGACACTATCCTTATATCGTAAAATGTCGAACTCTTTTCGAAACAAGAAAATTCTAATGAAAAAAACTCCATAATGAATAATTTCGTGGTCTGATCAGATGAGATTTAATTAGTGTTGAACGTAAGATTAACTAAAAAGCTTGAAAAGTGATCAAAATTATCATATTGAACTAAGAAATTATCGATTAGGGATCTTGCCAAAATAAAGTATCAAGAAATCCTAGAAAAATATTAGATTTATGTCCGAGGAAGACTCGGGAAAAGAAATCACATGACTATCATGACGCAAGCGTTTTCGAAAAGTTCCGTTTTCAAAATGTTCTCCGTCCACACTAATACGGCTTAGCCGACGTTTTCAAATTTATCCACTCGTGGAGACCGTTTTCGAAAAGTTCAGTTTTCGGTGGAGAATTTATCCGGATTCTTGCGGATTAGTGTGGACGGAACGCCTAACCGGATAAATAAAGTTGCGTTTTCAAAATTTATCCGGCATAGTGTGGACGGGGCCTTAGAACTTTTCTTTTCTAGCTTCAATTTCATCTTTAATTCTGAAGTTCTTTCTTTTAAATAAAAATACCAATGGCCAGCTAGTGAGTTTGAGCGTCGGCCGCTCTTATGTATTTTGGCGCTCAGCTCAGCAACATAGAAATCAAAATTTTTGGGTTCCATGTTCACTGAAAAGGGAAGATACTGATGATCTTGTGAGGGATAGATTTCTGAATGGACATAATACTTGGTCCTAAACCTCATGTTAGTGTTGTTACGTTGTTTAGTAAACCACAAAGTGCGCACATTACGTATTGTGCATGTATTGTGGGGAAAGCCTCGACTTACTTACGTTTGTACTTTTTGAAGGGAAAAAGCCCCAGATGTTTTTCGGTTTGACGAGCTCTGGTGGAGCTAGAGTGAAGAGTAAGGAAAATGATTCGACTTTGCGGTTTTTCACCACGTCTAGTAAGCAAGGACACTTGCACGACCAGATGACGGTAGCCATGTTGAATGGCACTAGAACAATAGAATTTGTTTATTTTAAGAAATTTAACTAAACAGTACGATTTTGCTCGGCGAGCCTTGGATTCACGAGTCAAACAGAGAGCGCGGAAAGGACGATATAGCATTTTTCGTGTGAGCGTGAATTTGTAGCCGTACCGTAGCTGTGTCGTAATTTACCGTAACCGTACCTACACGTTGTGAGATTACTTACCCCAAAACAGTGGGAAGCCATTTCAGTGTTACTACATACCATACCGTGTACGCGCAGTAAGTCAGTACTGTACGTTTCCCACTCATACCCTTCAAGTTATAAATGCCTATACAAACTAAGGTTTTGTTCGGGGAGCAGCTGGCTCCAGGTCGTTTTGCTCCTTCGTGTGTACCAAAGATTTCCGTGTACTGTGTGGCGGAAGCAGAATTTTGCCTCCGGCTCACACTTCCTGATATGAATCTTGTTAAACATCAGCGAGCACGACCACACCATGCAGCAAGATCCTGTATCGTGCTCTATAACCCTGGAACCTGCCTCTGGATCAAAACCCATAGTGTGTATGGACCGTTATAATAATAATTCGGAATCACTTGCTGTTACTTATCACACTTGCTTCGTCGCGGGTTTCCTTTGTACAAGGATGGAAGAGAGTAGACTGAAAACTGATAAGCGAAGAACGCCTTGGCATTTTCTTATTTTCCTAGGGATGAAATTTCTCCCCTTTTTCATAAAATTGAAGAAAAATTTTCCAGTTTTTGGCTTGGAATTTAGAATAATATTGCATGGAAGAAGAATCTTTGACTTCCGCTATCAATCAATACAAAGAACAGGTTTGAAATTTCTGAAAATTTTTTGCTCCAACACGTAAAAAATATCTTAGTCGTTTGAGAAATTTACTTTGAGAATACATTCTTTTTTGTGGCAAAATTCTAGTTTCTACAGGTCCAAAATGTATTGCAAGCTACAGGCGAAGAGGGACAGGAAGACATGGTTAAAATTCGGGACGATTTAGTCGAACTTATACATTTATCAGAAGGTAAGTTAGGACGTTTTGTCAAACAAGAGAATCCAACTTGGAACTCTGATTTGATTGAACTGGTAATTTCATGGAGCGAGAGAATTACTTTGATAGGGAATGTTATCTCTCTTTAGAACGTCTTTTAACTATAAAGAAGAACAGGCTTTTACGAGCTCTTGAAGAACAAGAAACAAGTGGATCCAGTACACTAAACTTTGACAATGATATTGAAGAAGAAAAGGTGAATATTTCTTTTAAATATGAAGTATAAAGCTCCTGAAATAAAGGATGTTTTCTAATCATAGCTTGACATGAAAAAGTATGGTATTTGCATACTTTTGTGCATGGGCTTTTTGCTGCCAAACGAGCTTTTACACATTTGGTAAAACCGCAGACAGCTTTTCAGTCAAATATGTTAGTTAAATGCACAAAAGCATGTGCATAAAAGTATGCAAATACATTAAAAGTGGTCATACCTTTGTGAGCTGTGCTGAAAATTGAAATAAAATTCATATTTCATATTGTTTGGGTAATAGACATCTATTGCTTTTTTTGCAACTATTCCCAAGAGGATCAAAAGACAAAGGCATGGCAGCCATGTTGGTGGTACAGTCAAAAGGATCTAATGAGAAATCTTTTGTTAAATGGCACCAACATGGCTGTGATGGCATAACGTACAAACAAGTAATTGTCTTAGACATTTATCAGTTAGACAACACAAGGCCACACATTTCTTTCTTTAGATAAAATTCATGGCTTTTGTAGCATCAATAATATATTTAATACTTATTTATTAGTTCTTTCTTTTATTTTCTGTGTTTGTTGATGGTGAATTGTCTGGCTTAGATTTCTGATTTCAGATTGCCAACCAACAACCTTTTTGTGTAATTGTACTTCATATTTTGTCCCTTTTTCTAGTCCAAAAGCCAAAACTCTGACTCAGTTGAAGAAGATGATATCATTGGAACAAAATGTAGAGTTGCTTATACTCAGGTATATTGTGTTTTGATTGTACAAGAAATAGATATACTGGTGTATACTGCCATTACTCCCCAATGATCTTATGGGAGAAGATAAAATGTCCAAGTATTTGTGGAGAGTATAAATTATTCTAACCAAATGAAGTTATTTCACATAATCACACCCTTTCCTTCTTATTGTATACCCACACTACTCTGCAATGACCCCATGGGAGACTCCATGGGAGAAGTTGAGAGTAGGACTGAGAGTACAATCTATTCTAAATGACTGAAGATGTTTCACATAATACCACTCTTAGTCCATTCTCCAGTACTCACTGACAATACTTGCAGTGTGCCTAGCGAGCACTTTACTTGCAATGAGCATTAGCAAGTACTCACTAGCTTCCTGGGATAAGTGCAGAAATTCTGGTAAATGGAATTTACCCAAGTTACCTTTTGTACTTTATTATTCTAATCCAGGAATGGGGTGTTATGCAACACCATAATGCTATGGTATTCAGTGTAGAAATGCCTGATGATGAAGCCCCTGACAGTGCCAAGGTATTTTTTGTATTAATATATTTTGTTCCTTGAGGGCTCAAGGTCCACTAAGTGATACTTTCCACATGTCAGATTTATTTCCTGACTTGGCAATTCCACATTGAATTTCACTCAAACAATTGATATGCACTTGTTGCTTCTTTATTAAGTTCAACTTAGAAAATTCATGAATAATTAATGAGCAAAACACAATAGAAAATCATAACCGTGTCAGAGTCTTTAAATCGGTTAAAGGATTGTCCTCATTTGCATTCCACTTTAACTTGGATTTTCTTGGCCAAAATTACTTAATTCATTTTAAAAATCAGTACAGCATGAAAATATAGTCCTAGACATTTCATAATTGAAAGTATAAAGTATTCGCGATTGATCTTTATGGGCAGTGCTCATAAAGGTCTCCAGCTCATACTTTATATTACTTGGAATTCACTTGTCTCCAATGAATTTTCTTATATAATTAATCTCAAGCCTTAAAAACACTTTAACCTATCTCTGAGCCACATAAAGGTCTAACACAGCACCTTTTCCTCAGTTAATGCACAGTAAGATCCTGAGTGTTGCTCTAACCAGGAAGTGAACCAAGGTCACCCCCTGTGGCATGCACATCTACAATAAACTGATGGTCAACTGAGCCAACTATGTGGCAATAGATCCAGGGTAAATTACCAACTTTTCTTATCTATTTTTAGGTGAGAGTGTTATTTCTTAATCCTACGCATAACTCCATGGTACCATGCCCATACTTCTTGGATGGAAAATGTCGTTTTAGTGAAGATGAATGCAGGTATTTATAAAAAAGGAAAAGTTGTGTAAAATTACAACAAAATAATATATCTCCTCATTGACAAGCTCAACTTTTTTGTTGTTTCTTTATATGTAAATTTTGCGGGCCCATTCTAAAAATCCTCAACCCTTAAATTATGATTTCTTATATATAAATGATTGTTTAGTGATACCTTTTTTTTGATAGATTTTCTCATGGATTTCTTGTAAATATAGAGGATCTCAAGCCATTTAGAGAACCAAATTTTAAGTATGTTAACAATATTTTTGAATGATCAATGTAAACTTTAATTGTCCTTGGGTTACTTGTTGGGGCCAGGTGTATACTTGCTGGTCTGTTGAAGGTAAAGAAATCTGCCTTTCTGAAATCCAAAGAAAGACTGGGCATGAACTTTATCACCTCCCTAAAATAGATCCCAGAATCCAATGCAAGGTGGCAGCTCCATTTGATCTTGTCCCATTAAATTTTAGCTCCACAATTCTGTGCAGCACAATTCTGTGCAGCACAAGTTTGTTTTCAGTTCTCAGCTATATTTTGGAAAGGCAAATTGTGTGATTAGTATGTGCAAGTGACAGTATGTCCATAACTCAATAGGTGCATTACTAGTGTTGTGACCATTTCTTAAATAAATGTTTATAAGACTGGCAAGGTTGCGGCAACAAAATTGCAAGACACTTTTGGTATGTTAAACTAGGCAATGTTTTGTGCAACTTGTCTTGCAACAAAATTGTGAGGCAAGTTGCAAGAACAATGGCTAGTGTAACAGCACCTTTAGGTCAAGTAAAAATAGTGTACTGTATATAATAAATCTTTGTAATGGTAAAGCTTAAAACATCTTACTAATTATAATGTCCATCAATTTTTATAGTGACATTGAAGAAGGACAGCAATGCTTAGCAAGATATGGTGATGGTATTTGGTATAAGGCCACTATCAGGTAAATTGCCAAAACTGAGGCAATGGGGAGTTTAGGACTGGACTGTGTTACAACAGTAGACAGTTTAATGGTTGAAGGTCCATACACACTAAGGGTTTTGCTCCAGGGGCAGGCTCCCAGGTGATTTTACACAGCTAGTACACATGAGAGAGTATGCTGCAGGAGCTGGCTGCATCAGTAGTATTTAGCCACTTTAATGTCAAGGAGCATGAGTTGGGGACAAAATTCTGCTTCTGCCTTAACCTTTTTTACATCAAATCTTTGGTACAAACAAAGGAGCGGAACAACCCTGGATCCTGCTCCTGAAGCAAAACCCTTAGTGTGCATAGGCTTAAAAGGTGGTTTGTGGTCTAGGTTGAGTTGTAATTTGCATGTCTGGAAATACCTGTGCCACCATTTTTGTTCAACTGCACTAAGATTTGAGGTACGATTTCATAGTCCTTAGAACACTGGAGCACTCAGTCCAGTCTGCTCCATTTTGGCATATCTGTCTACCATGGCCATCCAGTGTTTACCTACCCCTCCCCTCCCTTTTCTTAAATAACACAGGGTGCCCAACATTAGGGAAGTTAAGTGTAAAAGATAGATTTATCAGTAAGCAATCAACCTTAAATCAGAATTAAATGTACAGGAAATTCTCACACCATCATGATTATCATTTCACTCCATCTGTTGGTATGCAAAGAGCAGCTTAAATTTCATATGAATGGGAACTGTTTGGCATGTGCTATGAGTGAGTACAGTGAGTTACATATCAGCTCCTACTCATATGAAAATCTTGTTTTTAGATCAGTAGATGAAGATCACCATGAGTTTGTTGTTCACTACGATACTTACAATGTTGATGCAACTCTTGGGCTGGATTCTGTCTTCCCGCTTGGTAGGCCCATGAAATCTTTGATGTTTTATTTTCTCAGTTTTCAATCTTTTGAATCTGGTTTATATTAATTTAGGTAATTAAAACACAGTACAGGGGCTGGGTACAGCCAGTGTGCTGTAGAAACAGTCACTATAGCCTCTATGGTTTGTTTCTTGAATCTGTCTAATAATATATTAATAAATATTTAGTACATGAACCCTTCTCCATTTACAAATATTTTACCTGACCCCCCCCCCTCTTCATATAGGATTTTTGGCATGAGCCCCCGATATAACCAAAAATTTTGGCTGAACCCCATTTGGACCCAATTTTTTGAGTGCCCTCCCCCCATAATCTCTCGTATATATAATTCATTGTAAGTAATCATATTCATTCTTTCTACTGAAGATGGCAAG